>JAXLNO010002043.1:0-83300 GCA_038087875.1 Malacoraja senta | reverse complement strand
ACGGTGATTTTATTCCCCGAACTAATGGCAGTGTTTTTCATGCCAATACGGAGTTAAATTCACCGCAAATGAACGTTCCAAAAGATCACGTTCCAGAAATCCTCACTCACAAGATGATTTAAATGCCCATTAATTTACAGGTATTAAACATTCAATTCCTTCCATTTGGCCTGTAAATTCATGAAAATGAGATTTAAAAATTATGTTATATTGTGAATTATTGTGTAAATGTTATTTGGACACTTAGGCTATTTAAAAATGTTAATCTATTCTTAAGAAATTGATGGATGTTTAGATCTAGTAATTGAATTTTGTAATTAGCTACAATTAGGTAACTAACTAATTATATGCTTTACTTTCATGTCTTCTAAGTAAGATTGTTTCATATTTGTTTCAGAATGCTTCAATCTATAATAACTGAAAATTTCTTTCAGTTATCTTAATATTTAAGAAAGTTATGGGCTTTTAACTGTCCTCGATCACAGCTTTTGTGTTAAGTCAATGGAAAAGCAATAGGGAACAAGATGCTAATTTCCGAGTATGAAAATGGCCATAACTTCTTTAATACCGAAGATATGAAAGTGAATTAGGTGTCAAATTAAACTTCTTTTTATGCTTTATCTGATGGGATAAATTGCAGACTTTATTTTTAAAATCTCAAAATTTTGTAACATTGCTACTTTCATAACTCCCTCCTATTCCCCTCTTCGCTCACAACTCATCCAGCTTCCTTTT
Organism: Malacoraja senta; assembly: GCA_038087875.1. Taxonomy (NCBI): domain Eukaryota; kingdom Metazoa; phylum Chordata; class Chondrichthyes; order Rajiformes; family Rajidae; genus Malacoraja; species Malacoraja senta. The sequence goes on along the minus strand of JAXLNO010002043.1, from coordinate 82,565 downwards.
GCCCTCCCCTCATACAAATTTGCCGCAAGGTAACTCCTAATCCTACTCCTCACCAATCTCCTCACGTCTGCTTAGATTTCTCCAACTCCACTCAGCTCCAACTCCAGCACTACATCAGCTCCCCCTCTCCAGCTGCTTCCTGCCAGCTCCCTCGTCATACCAGGGGATCGCTACCTCTAACCTACTCCTAACTACCCAGCAACTACCTTTACCCAATTCCCAACTTCTCCTGTCCCACTTCCCCAATGCAGCATGCCCTTTCCCGTCCTACTCCCCCTATTTCCCTAAACCCTCCCCACCTCTCCACAGTCCCTATTCTACTCCCATCTCACACACACCCATTTCCCATCCTACTCCCCCCATTCCCCCTCACTTCCCCCATTATCATACTATCCCATGCCCGTGCCCATGTCCTTGATTCCATGCACCCCCCTCCCCCCCATATTCCCTGGCCTCTGCCCCTCATTCAAGAGAGAGCTAGATAGGGCTCTTAAAAATAGCGGAGTCAGGGGATATGGGGAGAAGGCAGGAGCGGAGTATTGATTGGGGATGATCAGCCATGATCACATTGAATGGCGGTGCTGGCTCGAAGGGCCGAATGGCCTCCTCCTGCGTCTATTGTCTCCTCCACCCCTCTTTTCCCCACAAACCAATGTAACCTTGGATACTTAAGTTCAGGGTAAAAGCAAGTACCCCTTGCCGTGACCTGCCCCCCCCCCCCCCCTTTAATGTTTCTCCAGTCCACTTTACTCACAGGTCCCTTACCTAAAAAATATCAACATCTCAATAACAAACGCGAAGGTGGACGTGTTATTTTCCAAAGAGCGTTGGCGGAAGCTAGTGAGTGTGAACGGGCCGAGACTGGGGAGTGAAGTGAAGTGAAGTGAAGCAAGTTCGAATCCGTGAAAGTGCGTCCGGGCGCGCTCGTTCATTCGTTCTCGCCGAGGGCGCGCGCCCCGTAATGTTCCACCGAAGATGGACACAAAATGCTCTGCGGAGACAGGCGGCGTCTGGGAGCGGGGCTGGGCTGGGCTGGGCTGGAGACGTCGCAACCGTCACTGAGTGCTCGAGGCGAGGGCGGGAGAGCGGGAGAGCGAGCGAGCGAGCGAACGCACGTGAGCATCGTAACCTCAACCGCCACTGAGCCGGGCGCGAGGCAGCGGCAGCAGCGGCAGCGGCAGCGGCAGCAGCGGCAGCGGCGTTGGGCGGGCGCGAGACTGAGGGCTCGAGGCAACGGCGGGCGCGCGGACGTCGTAACCACCACTGAGCCGGGCTCGAGGCAGCGGGACGAGCAGAGCGCGCGCACGCGAGCGCCGTGACCCGCCACCGAGGGGAGGGGAGAGCGCGTGCACACACACGACTGAGAGGAGCGAGCTACCGCCACCACCGGGTGGCTAGAGAGAGATAGAGAGAGAGAGAGAGAGAGAGAGAGAGAGAAGCACAGGCGCCGTCGCCACCACCACGGCCGCGATGGAGTCGAGCGGCAGCCGGAGCCGTCGCTGAAGGAGCGGCCGCGGCCGAGTCCTCACTTCTCTCCCCCTCTCCCTCCTCCCTTTTCCCTTCCGAGCCGATGATTTCCAACCAGCAGAGCGGCGGCGGGAGCCGGGGGAGAGTCTCCAACGTCGGCTCCATTCTCCTCACCCACCAGGAGAACGAGTGCCTCTTCAACTGCCTGGGCAGGAAGTGCCTGGTGAGTGAGTGAGTGTGCGACCGATCTCAAGGAGGAGGGGGTAGCCTGGCCTTGGACCCGGCCTGGGCCGCACTCGGTGCCCGGGGGGGGGGGGGGGGGGGGGGGAAAGCACAAGCCCCGGCCCGAGCAACTTAGGCCCGAGCAAAGCCCGCCGAAGTGGTAGCAATGCAAAAAGATAGACGCAAAAAAGCTGGAGTAACTCAGCGGGTCAGACAACATTTCAGGAGAAAAGGAACAGGTGACGTTTCGGGTCGGGACTGCAGGATAGTTTGAAGAAGGGTCTCGACCCGAAAACGTCACCCATTCCTTCTCCAGAGATGTTGCCTGTCCCGCTGAGTTACTCCAGCATTTTGTGTCTACCTGTAGGATGCAAACCCAGACTTCGGTGGCTGGTGCCCGGGGGGAGGTGGGTGGGTGGCTGACTGCCTGTGGTTTCTAGTTTAGTTTAGAGATACAGCGCGGAAACAGGCCCTTCGGCACACCGAGTCCGCACCGACCAGCGATCCACACACTAACACTATCGTACACACACCAGGGGCGATTTACACCGAAGCTAGACATAAATGTTGGAGTAACTCAGCGGGTCAGGCAGCATCTATGGAGCGAAGGAATGGGTGCCATTACGGGTGGAGACCCTTCTTTCTCTCCAGCTATGCTGCCTGTCCGGCTGAGTTACTCTAGCATATGCTGCCTATCTTCAGTGTATAACCAGCATCTGCAGTTCCTTCCTGCACACTAGGGGCAATTTACAATAATACCAAAGTCAATTAACTTACATACCTGGCCCGCTGATTTCCTCCAACAGTCTGATTTATTTTGCTCTTATCTCTTCCCCTCTCTCTCCCCCCCCCCCCCCCCCCCTCCCCCCCCCCTCCCCCTCCAAGACTCCTGGGCAAATTTAAGCAAAAGACTCCCACCTATGTTATTTTGTTGCGCAACGTGTAGCTTCTACAAAGTAACACATTTTCAGCCGAGTTTCTCAATCTCATAAAATAAACACAAAATGCTGGAATGATTGCGGGTCATGCAGCATCTCTGGAGAAACCGAGTAGGTGACGTTTCGTGTGGAGACCCTTCTTCAGACTCGTGTTAGCTAAGGAATTAGCTTTTATGCTCGTATTTTCTTAAAGCATGTGGTCGCTTTGTACTATGAGTGTCAAATTTCCACCGACGGGTTAAACTTTTCTGAAATTCGCATGCTACAATGTTGGTTTATAGTCATTGATTATGGTTTTGTGTATATGTTTACTGCATATCAAAATTATAAAATATGTCCTTAGAGTTAAAAACGAACTGGGCACAACGTTTTGCCGCTATTTACTTAAGTACTGTGTTTATTGCGGTATTAGCAATTTGCCTTTGACACAATACTCCCTTGGATGCGTTCACAGGAAGGACCATCCTGTTCATTGCTTTTCACAAAACACTGCGAAGCAGGAAGGAAAATTTCTCCTCAGTGTTGCTTTTCATATATAATGAGCTGTTAACATGAATTGGGAGTGAATTGTTCAGCTGTAGTTTGCTTGAAGTGCAGGATGTCATTGTGTTACATCGGTTTTTAAATGTGCATGGTTTGCTTGAGAAATGTAAGCAAGTTTAAAAAGCGTTGAGAAACGCATTTGAAATCTTACCACAATTGGTTTTCTTATGTGAATGAATGCATAAGTTTATTGGCCAAGTATGTTCACATACAAGGAATTTGCCTTGGTGCTCCTCTTCAAGTGACAACATGACGTACAGTGACAATTAAGAATGACACAAAACATTAGACATTAATAATAAACCATTATCGACTAAAAACATGTGAGTTAAATAAAATACCAGAGCAAAACGATGCTACAGATTTTTGGTTATTGAGTAGAGCTACTAATGGAAAAAAACAGTTTTTATGTCTGGCTGTGGCAGCTTTGACAGTTCGAAGTCGCCTTTGCACAAAATGCAGCAAACCTACACAGTAATATAGTCTTAGAGAAACTACTTATTGCATGTCAACATTTACCTATGTCCATGGAATGAAGTTGTTATGAATCATGTCTGTCTTGCCTTGGCCTTTTTCTCTGACGATAACAGATACCTACAACACATGCAACTCTCACCACTTCACAACCCTCAGTTCGCAATCTAGGCTGGCTCTTAGAACATTCCCATCACACCACTTATTTCACAGTAACGTTTTATCTCTCTCATGCCTAACAGTCCCCCCTGATTCTCCCAGCACTTGCTTACATTAGGGACCACTCACATTAACCAATCAACCTACTAATCAGCATCTATTTGGGATGTGGAAAGAAGCCCGTGTGAGAAAATGAAAACACCAATGACACACTCGAGATCAAACCCAGATTACTGGAGCTGTGAACCAATCTTTTAATCTGTCTATCTGACATAGGCAGAGGGGATTATCATGGGTAACGTGGCATTCAGTAAATATCCATGGTTGTTTGGAAAAAGGTTGAGTTAGATAGCCCCTTGAAGGGAATAGAAGTGCAAAATTCTGATCTGCAAACGTGAAAATGATGTACTAACTGGAATAGAACTTGATGGACATTATGGTTCCACAAAATAGTCCTCCAGTAGAATTCCAAAGGAAGATGTTATAGAAGCAACTTCGATGGTTGCAGCAGTGTGTTCTGCAATGTAAAGGATGCTGATTTTTTAATACTTTAACGTTGAACTGTAGCTATTGATACAGATGTTCAGGTGGTGGTGAAAGTGTCAACATATAGACGATCTCCGGTTGCATTCTTAAACAATTTTGTATCACGATGTTCCACAGCATGAAGCTGCATCAGCACGGGCGTTGAGATGAAATTTTGTTGTTGTTGCATTTACCGTATTTCCCGGCAATGAAGACGCACCTGCACCCCCATTTTGAGTTGCTAAATTTTGAAAAAAGGCTGGCGGGACATAGAATTTCTCACGCTCAAAATAAATAAATAAAAATAAAGAGTAACAATTCAATTTGCCCAAGGCTTCCACATCTCCTCCATTCTGAATGACTTGGGGGGGGGGGGGGGTGGGGGGTGGAGAATGACAGCAGGTGGAGAGATGGTGGGAAAAACGGGAGCACACCGGGACAAGTTGAATCAGTTGTGATCTTATTAAATGACAATACTAGTTCAAGGGACCAATTGGGGGGAAGAGTTCCTTTCACAGCGTGTGGGGAGTCTGGCCTGGGTCAGCACGGGCAGGAGCGTTGAGAAGGAGGGGGTCTGGGATCATGCCAGCAATTCACTCACTCACTGCTGCCATGGCGCTCCGGGCGCGGAGTCACAGCATTCTTTGTTCTTCTTGGCCGGGACTGGACAGCGGAACCGGCCTCCAACTCAGCGTCTTCTGCCGGCCCACTCACCTCTGGCAGTGCTCTCCGTCTGAACACCTCTCTCCTGCCGTTCGCCGGCCTTGCTCATGTCAGCCGCTTCCCGCAAATTCTTAAATTCCGACTGCCGCTGGGAGCAGGACATGGCCTCACTTGGTTGCACTGGGTGACACTGCATGGCATTCACTGCCCAGTTCGTGTCTTTCAATGTAGACTGGACAGTGAGGGGACCAACTCAAGAGCAAAGATCATAGAGTCAGCGGGTGATGGATAACAGGACAGTGGGTGGTGGAGCTTACTCCTGTGTCAGCGCGATCAAGGGACCAATTGAGGTTACTCACGCTTGCATGATCCCCGACCCCCACCATCTCAACGCTCCTGCCCGTGCTGACCTGGGCCAGACTCCCCACATGCTGTGAAAGGAACTCATTTCCCCCCCCCCCCCCCCCCCCCCAGCGGTGCTGTCCTTTTGCAGCCGCTTCCCATTAGCTGCTAGCAATGAGGGACAGACTTGGCTATTCCTCAGTAACGCACCATCGTTTTTGATGTTATTGTACTGAGGGATAGCAAAGTCTATCTTTCTTGTCTAACAACCTAACCTTAGGTCTCCAAGACGCAGGTACATTTTCGTGCCTTATTTTTGGGTAAAAAATAGCGTCTTCATTGCCAGGCAATACGCTATTTATTTTTTTCTCGTTCTGTATCTCTAAATTCTGGTCAGTGATTTGTGTTGATAGTAAGGGTGAATTTCCATTACCCGAATGGCCATAGCGCAAGGGTCGCCGGTTTTGCAGACTAGAGCCTGTGGATAAGAGTTTAAAATAACAGGTGACACCTTCTTGTTTTGCTTGTCCTTTGCCAACAAACTTTTGACATCGGTATTAAATTTGAAGTGGTGACCACCTCCACGAAAGCAGATAAATAATAACCGGGGCTAGACACTAAATACTGGAGTAACTCAGCGGGACAGTCGGCATCGCTGGAGAGAAGGAATGGGTGAGGTTTCGGGTCGAGACCCTTCTTCAGACTGATAATAATAACTGGGACTCTGCAGCGGTGGTGTCTTTTGAAGGTCATGAAGAGATTTCCGATCTATCTTTGTTTGAAATGGACATTGCTCATCTACAGAAATTGTTATGTCCCACTGTTGGGCCAAGCTTGGATGGTTGCTCAGGAATTATTTCTCTAAACCTTTTTTGTAACTTTTCCTTTACCAAAGCACTAACTGAACTTTTCTTTCCACAAAATGCTGTCGGAGATGTGAAATGACGCTGTCTTTCATTACTGATACTTCACCAGTTGAATGGGCAAGGTATGGAAGGATACAGACCTAATGCAGCCATGTGGGATTAGTTTAGATGGTAAAAGGCCAGGATGTGTTTGGTGGGCCCACGGTCCTGTTTTTGTACTATATATCTCTGACTCTTTTAACTCCTGCCATTCGCCTCAATGCCTAATTCTTTAAAAACCCACCTTGTCCAAAATCCACCTGCTGTAAACTTATTTCGTGAAGTTCTTATTTTTCCATCACTCACAGCTTCTCTGCTTCTCAGCTTCCAGCACACCTTTTGCTGTCTCTTCACTTTTGAAGTGTATTTTAAACCTGTTTGTGTTTGTTTGAAGCCAACTGTCTCATGTCAGTCCTTTCACATCTATCACTGTTCTTGGAATCTTTTCACCCACCCATTTGATTATTTCTCTGAGCACTGGTCATTGCATGTTCCCATCCACTGTGATAAAGTTTGGGATGTTAATACAACAGCTAATGGCAAGTACCTTAATGTTGATGTATTGAGTGAATTTGGAATCCATAGCTCCCTGAAAGTAAATAGTTTGCTTTCAATTAAATGGTATGCTTGCCTTCATTGATCGGGGCATTGAGTGTAAGAGTCAGGAAATCATGTTGCAACTTTATGAAACTTTGGTTATGCTGCATTTGGCCTTGTGTGCAGTTCTAGTTGCCCCTTTACAGAGGCTTTGGAGAGGGTGTAGAAGAGGTTTATTAGGATGCTCCTGGATTAGAGGGTTTTAGCTTTAAAGCCCTGTCCCACTGTACGAGTTCATTCAAAGAGTTCTCCCAAGTTTGCCCTGATTCAAACTCGGAGATTTACGGTAATGGCCACTCGTCGGTACTCGGGGCTCTCGTGGACATTTTTCAACATGTTGAAAAATCTTCGCGAGTCTTCCCGAGCTTACCTATAGTTAGCGAGTCTTCCCGAGTACCCCTGCCGTTAGCGTTACAAGCTGCTAAGAGACGTCCCCGAGCTCCAACGTTCATTCTCCGTGCTTACCACGAGTTTGATTTTTTTTAAAACTCAGGAGAACTCTTGAATGAACTCGCATCGTGGGACAGGGCCATTAAGAAGAGAGAGGTAGTTTAAAGGAGATGTGCGGGGCAGGTTTTTGTAAAAGGTTTTTACAAGGTTTTTTTATTGGCCAGGAGTAGTGGTGGAGGAAGCAGATTCACTAGTGGCATTGAAAGAACTCTCAGAAAGGCACGTGGATATGCAGGGATTGGAGGGATATGGATTACATGCAGGCAGAGTAGTCAGAGTAACTCAGCGGGTCAGGCAGCATCTCTGGAGAAAAGGAATAGGTGACGTTTTGGGTCTCACCCGAAACGTCACTTATTCCTTTTCTCCAGAGATGCTGTCTGACCTGCTGAGTTACTCCAGCTTTTTGTTTCGACCTTTGGTTTAAACCAGCATCTGCAGTTCCTTCCCTACACCTTTGTATCATGTTCGACACCGATATTGTGGGTCAAAGGGCCTGTTGCTATTCCCCACTGTTCTATGTATGTTTTTCAGTATTAAATGTTATCCTTGTTAGTCTGATGGGATTACACAGTTAACATTACAATAATGGCCCTGTCCCATGATGCTAGTTCATTCAAGAGCGCTCCCGAGTTTTTTAAAAAAGAGTCAAACTCGTGGTAAGCACGGAGAATGAACGTAGCGGGTACGTCTCTTAGCGGCTCGTAACGCTTACGGCAGGTACTCGGGAAGACTCGCTAACGGCAGGTAAGCTCGGGAAGACTCGTGAAGATTTTTCAACATGTTGAAAAATGTCCACGAGAGCCCCGAGTACCGATGAGCGGCCATTACCATAAATCTCCGAGTTCGAATCGGGGCAAACTCGGGAGAACTCTTTGAATGAACTCGTACAGTGGGACAGGGCTTTAAGGAATTTCACAATTTAAAAGACACATTCTACAATCATCAGAATTTCTGCCTTGCACCATTTATTACATTTTAAATAGCAAATTTGTTGTGAAATCAAAACACATAAAGCAGTGATTGGTCTATAATTGGAGGAGGAGTAACTAGATTGTGCAGAATTGTGACAAAAGGGAGTGACAATTGTAAGAAATCATTTGCAAATGAGCATGCAGGGAAACCACCTCGGCAGAAAGGTTGGGGGCTGGTGTGCAGACCTTAGTTGGCAAAATTGGGACACAGTAAGTGTTTACTTCATCCAAGAGGAGGAATGCATTTAATGCTTACTAAATTTAAGCAAAATTATGCTTAATGGGCATCCATTTTACCTAGCCTCCAATTTCTATCTAATTTTATTTGGGGTGATGGGCCTTTCTCTAACTATAACTTAAATTTTGTAATGACTTGAGATTTGATAATTTAGTTAAAATGTTCTTGAACTGAGTGTTTTTCAGCAGGTATTCGTATTGTAAGAGTAGACATCTTTTTTTAAAAGATACAGATTCTAAGAGGATAAAGACAAAGTAACACACCTTTATTTGTTTCAAGATGTTCAAACATCTTTAGGTGGAAAAGCAACGTGTTCAGCCAGCAAGCTTTCACAAGAATCTCTTATGCTTCTGGATTACAAAAGAATCAACTACTTCACCTCTACTTGCAGGTGTCACTGTTGCTGCTAATACATGCTGAAAGGATTTGTTTTGCACATACTAACGGTACAATCTCTATCTTTTTAAACCCACTTTTAGTGCATTCATATCCAGCTTCCAGTTTGCGATTTGGTTATCTTTTCTGTCAACAGTTATTTGAGATGTTCTGCAGTAATTTGTTCCAATGTCATGCTTATATTGTTTCTATGTGTCTTTCTCTTGTTCAGTTATTTGTGGTAACCGATTGTACTAATTTTGCAACCTACTCTTATTTTGCTTCTTTCTAGGCCATGGTAACTACTGCAGGCAGTACTTCTGTTTTGCCTACCATTTCTCCACATCGCATGAAAATTCTGTTAACTGAGATATTATGTCAATAGAATGGGTGCATCAGCTGCCAAGGACTTCTGTGGTACAGAATGTCATGATGTTGTGCCAACCATTCTGTCAACTGTATGATAAAAAAATACTAGCTGCAAAAATAAATAGTACATGATTTTGATAGTGCAAAATAGAATGTTGATGTATTTTTATTTGAAATTAGTTCACTGAGATTAACAAAAAAAGTTATTCCATTTTTTTAAGTCTCTAACCCTTTTAAGAAAACATTAGAATATTATTTATTACATTTTTCAGAGGGTGCACAATGCTGGTACAGCATCTATTGCTTATCACCAATTGCCCTTGAGAAAGTGGTGGTGAGCTGCATCCTTCTGGTGAACATACAGCCAAAGTACTGTTGGGTGGGGACTATCAGGATTTGGCAATGTTGAAAGACCTGCAACACATTTTCAATTCACAATACATCTGATGTTCCCTTACTACCCTTGATTTTCTCAGTAGTAGGTTTGGCAGCTGCTGTTAGAGTGACCTACACGAATAACCATAGAGCATTTTTAGATGATCTGTACTGCAGCCCCTATGTAGCAAATGAATCTTTTGGATGGTCAACGGTATTCCCATCAGACAGGCTGCTTTGTCTTTAATGTTGTCACATTTTTGGGGAGTTGTTACCAACCATAAGTTGTTTGCTGGAGTTAAATCATAGTGTAGTATATTTGTTCCTCCTACTGTATAGTTGAATTAAGACTTTTTACAAAAGGGAGAGATGCTGAGTATTACATAATAGGGTGTTGGGAATAAGGAAGGCTAAAGGCATTGTTACAGGGAACCTTTTTATATGGAGTTTTGAAGGGAGGGAGATAAGTAATAACAGAGCGCTAGTAATTCTGGAAAGATGTTTCTCCAGAAATTATGATCATCTTCAAAGGGTATCCACCAAAAGACATAGATGAAGGAAATCATTGTGAATGCAATATTCTCCAGAAATAGAAACGGCTGTAGTTGGAAACTGAACATAACAGCAAGGTATTTAACAACATTGGGTATAAACACGGTTGAAATTGAAGTTGAATTAACAATAACTAATACCCTTGAATAACACATTTGTAACATGTACTCACCACAGGAGCCTTTTTATTTGCATATTCTAAATGGGTTTCAAGAGTTCAGAAATAATAAATTCTCAGATCTGAATATTCTCAAGATATTGAATAAGATTGAGAATACAAAATGCCAGCAGCCATTATGCCTTTTTATATGGGCCATTCGTAATTACTCACGAAAAGATGGTATAGAACCGCTTCTTTGCACTGATGTGGTCTTTGTCGTGAAGGTAATCTCACAGTACTGTTGGATTATGCGTTTCAATATGACAGGATGTTCGGTCTGGCCTGCTGCTTGGCCCACACTATTCTTGCAAATAAAACACAGCTGCAACTCCCTGGACCCAAATATCCTCCCAACCTTCATCAGTACAAAGACAACTGGTCCAAGACCTGCGACTAGACCTTTGTCACTGTGGGCTTTTAAGAACCTAGTACTTTTATTTCTATCGTTCAAAAAGTAATCCAATTTAATAAGTACTTGCCCATTCTTAACTTTTCAATCTCAGTCAACAACCTTATTCACTTGATTGGAGTCACACTTTATATGTCAGTCACAGTTGGCATAAAAAAACTTAGCCCCACCAAGCCAGTTGTGCTTGGCCTGTATCACTCCAAAGCTCCCTTATCCATTAAAGCTGACCAAGTGTCTTTTAAATGTTGTAATTGTACCTGTCTTTCCCATTTTCTTTGGCAGCTCGTACCATACATGAACCAGCTTCTGTATGGAAGAACTTGCTTCTCGGGGTCTCTTCAAATCTTTGCCCTCTCACTTTTGGACTCGCTTACCTTGGAAAAAGACTGCCTCTTCATCTTATCAATGATCCTTGTGATTTTATAAACGTCTAAGTTCACCCCTCAATCTCCCATGCTCCAGAGAGAAAACAAAAAACATCTAGCCTCTCCTTATAACTCAAACCCCTCATATACAGTAACATCCTCCTAAATCTTTTTTGTACCCATTGCAGTTTAATGGCAAAGTCCTATAGTGGCATGATCAGAATTATACACACTACTCCAAACTAGCCCAACCAATGTCTTGACCAGCTGTAGCATGACATCACAACTCGCATACTCAATGATCGACACAAAGTACTGGTGTAACTCAGTGGGTCAGGCAGCATCCATGGAGAAAAAGGATAGGCTGCCTGACCTGCTGAGTTACTCCAACACTCTGTGTCTATCTTTGGTATAAACTAGCATTTGCAATTCTATGTTCAAATACTCAGTGCCCTGACTGATGAAGACAAGTGTTCAAATGCCATCTTCATCACACTGTCTACCTGTGTTACCTGCACCCCTGTTTTTAAACCCTCCACCACCTCCCTCTGTCTCCTACTTTCAAGCCAATTTTGTATCCAAATGCTAACCTGTTTTGGATCCCGTGTGACCTAATCTTGTCACGTGTTACCTTGTCAAAGGCCTTGCTAAAGTCCATATAGTCAACGTCCACTACCTTGCTGTCATCAATCTTCTTGGTCACCGCTTTTTCAAAAACACTTAAATTGGTTAGAAGCCTCTCAGTTCAACACATTTTTTTTTTTTTTTTTTTTTTTTAATTTTTATTTATTAGAAGTACATTACATCACAGCCACATACATTAATACTCGTCATTTATATCTTCTTACAATTAATGTACTCCCTTTATTTATTTTTTTACACTAAAGAAAGAAAAGATTGAAAGAGAGAAGAAAGTGAAGGAAAAAGTGCAAGTGTAGAAAAGTGTAGAAAATGTAACAACAAAAAAGGACGAAGACCCTATGAGAGCGAAATTAAAAACAAAAAGAAAAAGAGTTAAGAAATAGGCCCTAAGAAAAGAAAAGAGAAAGAGAAAAAAAGAAAAACAAATGTTTTTTTTTGAGCATCACGTAAATAGGACATACCAACTCTTCAACTATCATCCCCCCTTACCCGACCTCAATTTTTTATTTTTTTAAAGTACTTTTGCACCCTATGTTTGTAATAATTCTATAAATGCAGACCACGTCAGGTGGAAGTGATCTGGTTTACCTGCTAGGAGGAGTCTTATCTCTTCAAGGTGTAGTGTTTCAAACATATTTGAAATCCACATATTTATAGTTGGTATTGGAGCCTTCTTCCAAAATTTTAGAATTAGCTTTTTTCCAGTTATTAACCCATAATCCATTAATTTCTTTTGAAACACATTTAGTTCTGGATCATCTTCCGTTATTCCGAAGATAATCCATTCTGCTTTGGGTATCAGTCTTGTTTTAAATAACTTTGTAAAGATTTCAAAAATTTCATTCCAAAATTTTGAATTTTTGTACAGAAGACAAATGAGTGCGCTATAGTTGCTTCTTGGGATTGACATTTATCACAAATAGATGATACGTTTGGGAAAATTTTATGAATTTTAGTTTTCGAATAATATAATCTATGTAAAATTTTAAATTGTATTAAAGTGTGTCTTACATTAATCGAGCATTTATGTACTTTTAATAAGTATTCATTCCAACTTTCCTTTGAAATTTTAATAGCTAACTCTTGTTCCCAGTCTCTTCTGATACCCTCCGTAGATGGTATTTGTACATTTAAGATAATATTGTACAAATATGATATTAAGTTTGCTGATTCCGCTTTTATCTGCATTGCCTCGTCCAGTACATCTGCTGGGTTATTATGATGATCTTTTATATATTTTTTCAAATAGTCGCATATTTGAAAGTATTTAAAATATTGATTATTTCCGAGTTTATATTTTATTTGTAATTGTTGAAATGAAAGTAATTTTCCAGTTTCATACAAGTCACCAAGCGTTTTAATTCCTAGTCTATCCCATTGTGTATAAGCTTTATCTATAATAGAAGGACTAAACGAAGGGTTATTGACTATAGGTAATAAAAGTGATAAGTTTCTTAATTTTAAATTTTGTTTTATTTGTTTCCAAATACGGATTGTACTATGAATAATTGGGTTCTTATTATAGTTTATGTTATTCAATTTCATTGGAGAGAGGAGGATCGCTCCAATGTTTCTAGAGGAGCAATCCTCTTTCTCCATTACAATCCAGTCTACTTGCTGGGCGGAGTTATCCATCAGTTGAATCATGTTTTTAATATTTACTGACCAATAATAATACATAAAATTGGGTAGTGCTAGACCCCCCAATACTTTAGATTTATTCAGATGGGTTTTTTGTATTCTATGTGATTTATAGTCCCATATAAAATTAGTGATATCTGAGTCGAGTTTTTTAAAAAACTTCTTAGGTAAGTATATAGGAATTGATTGAAATAGGTATAAAATTTGTGGTAAAAAGATCATTTTTATTGCGTTTATTCGGCCTATTAAAGACATCGGAAGCGTTTTCCAGAATTTAATTAATGTATTCAGTTTATTAAGTAGGGGGTCAAAATTTGCCCTGAGCATACCTTGATATGCTCTGGTAATTTCGATTCCCAAATATTTAAATTTTTCTGTAGCTATTTTAAAAGGGAATTTTAAAAGATGTGTTGAATATTTCGGTTTTATTGACATAATTTCACTTTTATTCCAATTTATTCTATATCCAGAAAAAGATCCGAAGTCTTCAATTAAATTTAATATATTTGGTATAGTGATTTGAGGTTTTGTAATATACAATAATATATCATCCGCGTATAAAGATATTTTATTATATGAGTCTTTAGTATTATATCCATGAATATCAGGGTGTATTCTAATTTTTTCTGCTAGCGGTTCAATAATGAGAGCAAACAGCTGTGGTGATAATGAGCATCCTTGTCTATTTCCCCTTGATAGTTGAAATTTCGAGGATAATATGTTATTAGTAAGTATTCTAGCTGTAGGTTTGTTATATAGTAACTTAATCCATAAAATAAAATTCTCTCCCAGTTGAAATTTTTGTAATACTTTATCCATATAATTCCATTCTACTTGATCAAATGCTTTTTCAGCATCCAGCGAAATAATTGATAATTCTTGATCTTCAGATTTGTGTGAGTGCATTATGTTGAGTAGACGTCTCATATTATTAGAAGAGTATCTCTTAGGGATAAACCCTGTCTGATCTGGGTTTATTAATTTACTAATGTATTTACTTAATCTTCTGGCTAATGTTTTCGCTAATATTTTTTGATCTGTGTTTAACAATGCTATAGCTCTATATGAGCCAGGTTCTTCTAAATCCTTATTTTTCTTAGGTATTAATGTAATCGTTGATTCCGCTAATGTATCAGGTAGTATTCGTTTTTTAAAAGCGTATTGGTACATTTTTTGTAATCTTGGTATTATTTTATCATAAAAGTTTTTATAAAATTCATTAGTAAATCCATCAGGGCCTGGTGTTTTTCCATTTTTTTAGTGAGTTTATTGTATCTTCTAATTCCTTAATTGAGATTTGTGCACCCAGTTCCTCTTGTTCCTTCAGCTCTAACTTTGGAGGATTACAGGTATCCAAGAACTTTGTGATATTATTGGAATCAATTATCGTTTTAGATGTATACAAATTCTCGTAAAATTGCGCAAATCTTTTATTAATATCCTTCGGTGTTGTTAATAATTCCCCTTTATCTGATTTGATCTTTGGTATAGTATGTTCCTTTTCTCGTTTTTTTAGCTGGCGAGCCAAAAGTTTATGCGGTTTATCCCCAAATTCAAAGTGCTCTTGTTTTGTAATTTGAAAAAGTCTTATAAGTTTGGCAGATAATAATTTATTTAATTTAAATTTTAAAATTATTATTTTATTATGTTTATCTATTGATGGATCTTTAGCATTATCTATATCCATTTGTCTAATAAGTTCTTCTAACTGTCTTTGTTCATTCTTATTCTTTTTATTTTGAAAAGCTTGATATGAAATTATAATACCCCTAATGTATGCTTTAAAAGATTCCCAAAGTAAAGTAGGCGATATATCTGAAGTATCATTTGTTTGAAAAAAGACCTCCATTTGTTCTTTTAAATATATACTCGCTTGTGGATCTTTTAAAATTTGAGAGTTAAATCTCCAGAATGAATTATTCTTAGACAATCCTTCCAGTTTTAAAAAGAAAGTTAGTGGAGAATGGTCTGAAATTGAATTTGTATGATATATTGCATTAGATGTTTGGGGGATTAATTTTGTATCCAGCAGAAAGTAGTCTATACGTGAGTATGTCTTATGTACCATTGAGTAAAACGAATATTCCCTGCCAGTTGGATTCACAATTCTCCAAACATCTGCTATATTAGTGTTGTTTATGTAGGTATTGAGGAGTTCCCCAGTTTTCGATTTCATATTCCCTCTCTGTTTTTGACTTGATTTATCTAAGTACGGGTCTAAAACACAGTTAAAGTCTCCGCCTATTATAACATTTTGATAGTTTGACTCTGCAATTATATTGAAGATTTTATTGAAAAAGTGGGGGTTATCAAAGTTAGGGGCATATATATTTACCAAAGTAAGTGGAGTGTCATGGATTTCTCCATTAACTATTAGGTATCTCCCTTCTATATCTGTTATAATATTCTTTGCTTTAAATGGTATACCTTTTCTTATGATAATTGACGTGCCTCTAGATTTTGAAGTGAATGAAGAGTGGTATGTTTGACCTATCCATTTCGCCCTCAGCCTAACTTGGTCCTGAGGTTTTAGGTGTGTTTCTTGTAGGAAGGTAATGTCAGAATTATACATTTTTAGCTGAGCTAATATCTTACCCCTTTTGATAGGTTCATTAATACCTCTTATATTCCAACTACAAAATGAGACTCCTCCTAGGTTCTTTTGTGTGGTGTCATGCATTTTGAATAATTATAGTACCTTTGAATCTTGTGGTGCGTCCATATCCCAGGTCTTTAGGTATTGGGGGAGTTTTTGAATTATTAACTTTTGTTGGTATGTCCATATTATTCTTATCACTAAACACAAAACACAAACAAGTGATTTTATGTAATAAAAAAAAAACTAAAAAGTGAGGCTACAGTGTCTATAGTCGGCACTGTAGCAAGTGACCCACCTGTAGGTGGGAAAAAACCTTATTTTGACTTCCATTGCGTTGTTGCTCAACTCGCTCCGCTCTCTTAGTTAATCATAACATATTAAAATATTAAAACGAGGCCTCACATTCATATATATAATACAATTTTACCCTGATATTTCCTTATAACATATATATATATCAGAGTTTAATTATTAAACCAATATTTTTGATTTCAATAAGAATCAGCTGTTGGTTGAAGGGGTTAACGAGACGTGCTCCTGGACATAAGCCAGGAGCTCGTTTCTCATCCCCTCCTCCCGCTTATAGACAAGGTTACAATTTATTAAAAATTCATATTAGTATGTTAGTTCATTATTTTTTTGTTTTTTTTGTTAGTATTCTAATCTAACCTGCATAACTTTTAAAGTTGTTAATAGGATAAGTTCTTACAATTGGTTATAACATTTTAATCAATAAGCAATTATTTTCTAATTCATATCCCGTTATAAAGTTGTTTACACGTTTTGAACAGAAAATGTCCTTGCTTCAACATTCCGGAGATAACAATGTAACTATCCCCAGACAAAACATAGCTGAGAATTATTCGGATCTGCCAAAGCTCCCTTTTATTTCTGTCTTTCAACAATCGTTTGGGCATATTTGAAAGCGTCTTCAGGCTTAACAAATGACTTTTCAAGACCATTAAAAGAAATACGCATTTTAGCGGGATAAAAAACCCCGAATCTGACCCCTTCTCTCCCTCTTAAAAGATCTTTAACCTTATCAAATTTGTTTCTTTTTTGCACAATTTCATGTGGGTAGTCCCTGAATATCTTAATAGTGTCTTTGTCCAGCCGTAATTGTACACCATATTTGATTTTTGTCATAACATATTCCAGTTCTGCAGTGTCTCGAAATTTCACTATAATATGTCGTGGATAAGCTTTTCCCGCATCAAATCTTTTTCCAAATCTTGGGACACGATGAGCCACTTCGATTTTCGGTTCCTTGGGAAGATTCAACAGTTGTTTCAACAAGCCCATGGCAAATTCACGTACCTGTTCCCCTTCTGCCCCCTCTGAAACACCAAGAATCCTCAGATTCTGGCGTCTAGAACGAGCTTCCAGGTCCAGGCATTTGAATGAGACTTTCTCTAATTGAGTCCCCATTTGTAGTGATGCTTGTTCGTTTTCCTCGCCTCATTTGCTCATGTTCTTGTCTCACGCCATGTCTTCAACCAGTCCGTGCCCCCGTATTTTTCTCCAATTCCGTAATTGTCTGCATACTTGCAGCTACTGTTTCAAGTACAGCCGTGAACTTATCCGTAGTAATTACATCCATCTTATCCATTTTCTCTGATAGTCCATCTTTCACCTCATCAATTCGTTTATTCATAGTGTCCAGTAAATCCGTCATATTCTTCTGGTTACCAGCATTTAAATCCTTCATCATCTTCTGCATTCCTTCCATCATTTTTGCCGAATTTTCCTTCATTTCCTTCTTATCTTCCACCCTATTATCCGAGATCTCATCTTTCAAATTTTTCATTGATTTTTTCAAGTCATCAAAGTCTTTCTTAGATCTTGTATCCATTTCTGCAGCCACTTCAGAGACTTCAGAGGTAACTTCAGTTTCGAACTGTTTCGACAGTTTATTCACAGCTCTCTGAGGGCTCACAGCTGGAGTCAATTTACTCATTTAAAGGGCTTCAAACCACCGTTTAAAACATCGCGTTTAACGATGACGTCATCAGCGCGGTAACCAGAAGCTCCGGTAAGGTTTTTAAAAACAATCCCGATTTTCGGACCCGTTTTACACGATAAATCGTGAAGTTTTTCGGGAGAGGAGCTGGGTGCACGTCTGTTAGTCTAACATGACGCCACCGGAAGTCAGTTCAACACATTTGATCTGCACCTGGCGAGTCCAGTGAGGACTCGCCCATGTGCGGATGGGACGTCGAAGGACGAGAAGCCGAAGCCAAGAAGTGGAAGCTAAGATACCGAAAGTACATCACGCCGAAAAGCCATGATACCGTAAGTACATCACGCTGAAAGGACATGAAGCCGAAAGTGCATCACGCCGAAAGGATACAAACCCGAACGGACACCACGCCGCAAAGACAAGACGCAGAATGGACATGACATCGAAAAGCTGTCGAACGGGCATGACGTCTCCGGAAACGGGATTGGTCCGACACCCTGTCAGTCATCGACAAAGGTCAGCGATTGATCCAGACCCCCGCGGCATGCATCACATCACATCACTGTGGCAATCGCTGCAGCTTGGAGTCAGTGCCACCATTTTACAAACGCAAGCTCAAGCTTCCCCCCCCCACCGGCCAGTGATGTGATGCTGCGCGGGGCGTCTGGACCAATCATTGACAAGGTCTAGGACAAATCCTGTCCCCGGAGATGTCATGTCCGTTCGGCGGCTTTTCGACGTCATGCCCGTTTTGGGTCTTGTCCTTGCGGCATGGTTTCTTGTCCTTTCGGCGTGGTGGCCGTTCAGGCTCGTATACTTTTGCCGTTGTGTCCGTTCGGTATCCTGGCTTCCACTTCTTGGCTTCGGCTTCTCGTCCTTCGACGTCCCGTCCGCACACGGGCGAGTCCAGATCTGTGACTTTTCTGCTCTGGAAATGAGCTGGCCAACAAAGGGCACCTTGCTAGTGATTATGAGTGGAACAACCAGCAAAAGGCAAGTGCATTTTAGGACAACATTTAGACTCGATGACATAAGGAGCAGTGATATTTTTTTAAATGTTATTTGTGACTGACAAGGCAAACTTGTTGACGTGTTTGCATGGAAAGACATAAAATGCTGGAGTAACTGTCAAGCGGCACCAGAGGAGAACATTTTAGGTGACATTTTGGGTCAGGACATTTCCAGAAGAGTTTCAGCACATTCTGACTTGGGGATTGTGAAAAGGTTTTTTGAGGAGTTGGAACGTGTTGCTTGTCCTCTCAAACCTCAAATTTCCAGTTTTGACTATTGCACAGTGATAGTTCTTTATCGTAATTAGGGGGTCCTCTGATGCTTGCACTCCATGCACTAATCTCAGATCTTTATAGAGGCCATTGGCCGAAATGATTTCTTCATCATGTCATGTTTCAATATAAAAGTGCAAAAGATCTTTAAGTGTAATGAATTACTAATATTGTTCACTGTTGCTTGTAAAATCCAGTCTAATTTTAAAGGATGTGGAATTATGCTTACTTGAAAAATCTGTATGTGTGGTGTTGCACATTGTAGGGAAAATAAATGGAGAACATTCCCTGGGTTAAAGAGGCTGAGAAATCTCAGGGTGTGTTACTGCAATCTACTAATTCTATTCCCATTAATGTGTGGAGATCGGGCTATCATTGTTGTTTCTAATTAACCTTATCAGTAGGAATTTACACATCTCATTCTGTGGCGAGAATACTTGAGACTACACATGTTTCTTTAAATGTAATGTTGACAAGTTTTAAATCCTAAAGCAATTCACTTTTGATGAGACCTCCAAAACCCAAACCTATTTATCAGTGAATCATCTCTGTCATCCCATTCCAGTTTCCCCTTCCTCTGTACCACTGCCAAATTTGGGAACATCTGCCCGACGGTAGTACATTTCTTGAAAATATACACTTGTTTTTCTGTCAAAGGCTTATTTCAAAAGTTTACATAGTTTTCATTGCACACATTGTCCATTGATTTCTGTGTTGGAAGATAACATTTAAATGTGCTAATTTATTTGTGGATATGGCAGAAGGAAGACAGTGTAGCCTTTCACTGTATCCCGTATTTTCTTGAAAGTATTGACTTTTCTTGGCATGCAGTTCCATGACCTTTCATGGCCATGAGAGTAGAAAGGCGAGCCTTTGCATAGAGTGCAACTTGACCATGAAAGACACACTTTTCAGCGTTCATTTACAATGCAGTTTACTCTTGCTGATTTAAAGGTTTTGCTTGGGAGAGCTTTCTGACAATGAAAATACTGCTGGACTTTTGTTTTGAATAACTTCAAGTTGAATTAACAGTTAACACGTATCCATTTGATTTATGTTCTAGTACTGAATGCATCAGTACATAAAAAGATATTGAATGGCTTGAGTCAATTGCAGATAAATGGGACTGGTATAGATAAATTAGCATGGAGATGGTGGCCTGAAGAGCCTTTCTGTGTGGTACGTCTCTTATTTCATTGCGTGTACAGTCAAAAGAACTAGCTTTTCATGTTGTTGCTAAATGATTTACTGTGCGTTTCAGTTCCTACTTTCTAGACCGCATATATAACCCTGAAACCATTTGAGGTACTATTCCGGGGTTTTTTCTGATAGAAGAGCGTATTTGTGACCGAGTACATGTAAATGTGTTAAGGTCTGTGGTTGCAAAAAGGAAGTTGTGGATTATCTTTTTGCCATCTTTGCTCATTTCTGGTGTATTTCAATTGAAGATTATAATTGATTATTATCTTCCCTATTATACATGTGCAACACCTATATTCAGAAATATTGAACATTAGCCTTTTCTACAATATAACATTTCTAGATATGATAGCCTGATGAGGCTGTCATCTATGCCAATAGACAATAGGTGCAGGAGTAGGCCATTTGGCTCTTCGAGCCAGCACCGCCATTCAATGTGATCATGGCTGATCATCCCCAATCAGTACCCCGTTCCTGCCTTCTCCCCATATCCCCTGACTCCGCTATTTTTTAAGAGCCCTATCTAGCTCTCTCTTGAAAGCATCCCAAAGCATAATATGTATCTGGGATTAGTAATTCCACTTTGCAAGAATGTTGCATTATTTTAAATAACTGCAATACTACTTTCATCCAAGACCGCAAAAAACGGCAGCAAATTGTGGACGCAGACTAGACCATCACACAAACCAGCCTCCCTTCTATTGACTTCATTTATACCTCAGGCTACCATGACAAGGCCAGCAACATAATCAAGGACGAGTCGCACCCTGAACACTCCCTTTTCTTCCCTCTCCCATCAGGTAAATGGTATGGAAGTGTGAAAACGCACACCTCCAGATCCAGGGACAGTTTCTTCCCAGATGTTATCAAGCAACTGAATCATCCTACCACAACCAGAGAGCAGTGTTGAACTACTATCTACCTCTTTGGTGACCTTCGGACTGAATGTTATTCCATTATCATGTATCTATACACTGTAAATGGCTCGATTGTAATCGTCTATTGTCTTTCTGCTGACTGGATATCACACAACAAAAGCTTTTCACTCTATCTCAGTACACATGGCAAGAAACTAAACTAAACTGCTGGCAAAAACAATATATATATATATACATATATATATATATATATGAACCTTAATTCATGGAATACTAACTTTTCACTGTGCATAGCTAAGGTAATGTGTCATATGAACTTTATTGTGGATTTTACATGAGCTGCTTTTATTGTTGGTTTTGCATGAGGTGTTTTTATGAATGAAACTTGGATTGAGCAAACATTGTACCAACAATAATGAAAATGGATATACAGTGGCTTGCAAAAGTATTCATACCCCTTGAACTTTTCCACATTTTGTCATGTTACAACCACAAACGTAAATGTATTTTATTGGGATTTTATGTGATAGACCAACACAAAGTGGTGCATAATTGTGAAGTGGAAGGAAAATGATACATGTTTTCAAAATTTTTTACAAATAAAAAAACTGAAAAGTGTCGCGTGCAAAAGTATTCAGCCCCCCTGAGTCAATACTTTGTAGAACCACCTTTCGCTGCAATTACAGCTGCAAGTCTTTTTGGGGTATGTCTCTACCAGCTTTGCACATCTAGAGACTGACATTTTTGCCCATTCTTCTTTGCAAAATAGCTCAAGCTCAGTCAGATTGGATGGAGAGCGTCTGTGAACAGTAATTTCAAGTCTTGCCAGAGATTCTCAATTGGATTTAGGTCTGGACTTTGACTGGGCCATTCTAACACATGAATATGCTTTCATCTAAACCATTCCATTGTAGCTCTGGCTGTATGTTTAGGGTCGTTGTCCTGCTGGAAGGTGAACCTCCGCCCCAGTCTCAAGTCTTTTGCAGACTCTAACAGGTTTTCTTCCAAGATTGCCCTGTATTTGGCTCCATCCATCTTCCCATCAACTGACCAGCTTCCCTGTCCCTGCTGAAGAAAAGCATCACCACAGCATGATGCTGCCACCACCATGTTTCACAGTGGGGATGGTGTGTTCAGTGTGATGTGCAGTGTTAGGTTTCCGCCACACATAGCGTTTTGCATTTAGGCCAAAAACTTTAATTTTGGTCTCATCTGACTAGAGCACCTTCCTCCACATGTTTGCTGTGTCCCCCACATGGCTTGTGGCATACTGCAAACGGGACTTTTTATGGCTTTTTTTCAACAATGGCTTTCTTCTTGCCACTCTTCCATAAAGGCCCGATTTGTGGAGTGCACGACTAATAGTTGTCCTGTGGACAGATTCTCCCACCTGAGCTGTGCAGCTCCTCCAGAGTTACCATGGGCCTCTTGGCTGCTTCTCTGATCAATGCTCTCCTTGCCCGGCCTGTCAGTTTAGGTGGACGGCCATGTCTTACATAGAAACATAGAAACATAGAAAATAGGTGCAGGAGTAGGCCATTCGGCCCTTCGAGCCTGCACCGCCATTCAATATGATCATGGCTGATCATCCAACTCAGTATCCCGTACCTGCCTTCTCTCCATACCCCCTGATCCCTTTAGCCACAAGGGCCACATCTAACTCCCTCTTAAATATAGCCAATGAACTGGCCTCAACTACCCTCTGTGGCAGAGAGTTCCAGAGATTCACCACTCTCTGTGTGAAAAAGTTTGTCCTCATCTCGGTCTTAAAGGATTTCCCCCTTATCCTTAAGCTGTGACCCCTTGTCCTGGACTTCCCCAACATCGGGAACAATCTTCCTGCATCTAGCCTGTCCAACCCCATAAGAATTTGTACGTTTCTATAAGATCCCCTCTCAATCTCCTAAATTCTAGCGAGTATAAGCCAAGTCTATCCAGTCTTTCTTCATATGAAAGTCCTGACATCCCAGGAATCAGTCTGGTGAACCTTCTCTGCACTCCCTCTATGGCTATAATGTCCTTCCTCAGATTGAGACCAAAACTGTACGCAATACTCCAGGTGTGGTCTCACCAAGACCCTGTACAACTGCAGTAGAACCTCCCTGCTCCTATACTCAAATCCTCTTGCTATGAAGGCCAACATACCATTCGCTTTCTTCACTGCCTGCTGCACCTGCATGCCTACTTTCAATGACTGGTGTACTATGACACCCAGGTCTCGCTGCATCTCCCCATTTCCTAATCGGCCACCATTTAGATAATAGTCTGCCTTCCCGTTTTTGCCACCAAAGTGGATAACCTCACATTTATCCACATTATACTGCATCTGCCAAACATTTGCCCACTCACCCAGCCTATCCAAGTCACCTTGCAGTCTCCTAGCATCCTCCTCACAGCTAACACTGCCCCCCAGCTTAGTGTCATCCGCAAACTTGGAGATGTTGCTTTCAATTCCCTCGTCCAGATCATTAATATAAATTGTAAATAGCTGGGGTCCCAGCACTGAGCCTTGCGGTACCCCACTAGTCACTGCCTGCCATTGTGAAAAGGACCCGTTTACTCCTACTATTTGCTTCCTGTTTGCCAGCCAGTTCTCTATCCACATCAATACTGAACCCCCAATACCATGTGATTTAAGTTTGTATCCTAATCTCTTATGTGGTACCTTGTCGAAAGCCTTCTGAAAGTCCAGATACAACACATCCACTGGTTCTCCCCTATCCACTCTACTAGTTACATCCTCGAAAAATTCTATAAGATTCGTCAGACACGATTTACCTTTCGTAAATCCATGCTGACTTTGTCCAATGACTTGGTAGGTTTGCAGTTGTGCCATACTCTTTCCATTTTCGGATGATGGATTGAACAGTGCTCCGTGAGATGTTCAAAGCTTGGGATATTTTTTTTATAACCTAACCCTGCTTTAAACTTCTCCACAACTTTATCCCTGACCTGTCTGGTGTGTTCCTTGGGCTTCATGATGCTGTTTGTTCACTAATGTTCTCTAACAAACCTCTGAGGCCTTCACAGAACAGCTGTATTTATACTGAGATTAGATTACACACAAGTGGACTCTATTTACTAATTAGGTGACTTCTGAAGGCAATTGGTTGCACTGGATTATATTTAGGGGTATCAGAGTAAAGGGGGCTGAATACTTTTGCACGCGACACTTTTCAGTTTTTTTATTTGTAAAAAAATTTAAAAACCATGTTTCATTTTCCTTCCACTTCACAATTATGCACCACTTTGTGTTGGTCTATCACATAAAATCCCAATAAAATACATTTACGTTTGTGGTTGTAACGTGACAAAATGTGGAAAAGTTCAAGGGGTATGAATAACTTTTGCAAGCCACTGTAGCTCAAAATGGTTCTGAATTTTCCTACGATAATTTTTTGTAATTTTAATGTCATTTGTACAGGTTTTCTATTTTCTTCTGAATTCCTTTTACCATGGCCTCTATAATCAAAATATAATCATTAAAGCTTAACAAGTTTGTAGTAGATGTTTTGAAAGTTGTGCCACAAAGGATAAGGGAGGTGTGGTTGGATTTCCTTCCGTTTTAAATTATCGTTATCAGGCATTTGTGCAATGTGAATATTACTTTATACTTCTCAACCTGAACCTGTATTTTCAGTTCTTTTAGAGTTCTGTAGTACAGCAGTCTACCTTGATATCAGAGGAAAAGTTAGTGAATGAAGATGTGAAGATGATTGGGTTGGTGACTTTTCTTCTAAGAAACACTGGTTACGCACATTGTCGTGATTGATTTCCCATAATCGTCATTAGCTCTTTTTGTCGTTGGGAGTTCATAAGACGTGCTTTTTAGCTCAAAAGGCAGAAAAATCCAAGCAAGGGAAACTAAAATTAAGAGTACAGGAACAGGTGTCTTGCATACAGCAAATCAGGACAATTGATAGAAAGTAGTGATGAACAAGTATGTCACAGTAATCACATATGTCAAAAAAAATAGATCTTTTTCAGAAAAAAAAACTGAATTGAACAGGACTAATGAGAGAAACTGAGAAGTCAATCCTGATCTCGGACGTTAACATTAGCACGTAAAGAGTTTGATTGTAAATCTTGAGATGACTGTTGTAGCTTCAGTCTTGAAGTGTGGTCCAACCGAGTAGATCAATATGGGGGCACAGGATTCCAAGAAATAACATTTGGCTGAGTTCCAGCATGGTAAACTAAGTAGCAGCGGAGGATAAACAGTGTTACTTGTACTTAATAAATCTTGTGTGCATACATTTTATTACGGATGCAACAGATGTTAAATAAATTGCATTGTCCTGTCTTATGGTGTTTTTGTAAGGAGTGCAGGGAGAGGGGGGGGTCTATTTGTAAACCAGCACTGATATATTTGGAGCACATTAATGAATGGTTTTCCAGTAAAGTTCACCCATGGGATAAACTGTTAGTGTTAAAATTAGTTAACAGTATTGATTTGACATGGATTTTACAAAGGTCCCTGGAAAAAAAACTTGATATGGATGGGAGAAAACCAAAGGCTTTATATCTTAAACAATAGCAAGAATTGGGGCAACAGATAGAGATTCTGAATCAGGATGGATTGGAAGTAAAATGTAATAGCTCTTTACCGTGTCATTTGTCTCGCTTTTGCATGTATTACCATCATGTCAAAATATACATATACCCAGTTTGTGGAAGGATCAAAGTAAAAATGAGCTACTGAAAAAGGACAAATTTGGTGGTGATAAGCTAGCTCTACTAATGGAAAATATTAAAGTTTACAATTTTTGATTGTTTGAATTTTTCAGCAGTGGATTATGAATTGGTCATTGCTGGCAAGATTAATTAGGACAATGTTTGGGTTAAACTGCATATGATAAATGTGCAGACTAATTGCACTGTACAAATTTGCATTAAAAGGTGGAGGATATTGGCGGAACAATAAAATAGACAGTGTTTATTTGGTATGGGGTTTTATGCTGAAAATGGGTGCTAAGTACAGAGGAGATTTGGCTTTATAGTTTTGAAATACAAATTTAAAAATGTCTATCCATTTTTCCCACACTAGTGAGTTATAATCAGATTGGAAGTACATAATTTGATTATCAGGATAAAGCAATGGATTATGTGTGTGCAAAGAAGGAATGGATTTTTGAAAATAGTGTCAAAAGACTGATGAAAGAAATCATGAACAGTACAGTAAATCAGAAAAATGTAGTTCTGAAGGAAGGTGATTGACTTGCAATGAGAAGTATGTTCTATTTCTTCGCAAATACTTTTATCTGCCAAGTGCCAGTATCTTCTGTTTATATTTATGAAGAGAAACAGTAATTAGGAGAAGGAAGAATGGAATCTGAATCTAATTTTAGCAAATATTTTGTTTATATCTTTTTATTTGAATTTCACAGCAATTTGCATACATACTATGATAACAGACAGTGACAGTCAAGGCATAATTGTGCAACAGTATGTAAGCGACCCTCAAAACCCTTACCCTTACCCACCTTCAACCCACCCGAATCAGGTCAGAACCAAACGGGGACAAACAACACTCACATACGTACACATCCACACACATATGGTAAGATAAACGAAACAATAAGTACTAAAAAAAAATAAATAACAGTAAATAAGTAAGTAATTAAATAAATAATTGTGGGGAGGGGGGGATTAAGGGGAAAGCAGCTGCTGTAGAGCAAAACAATGGTGGAGAACACTCAGTCCTCTTCTGAGTCCGGGGACAAGTTGAGAGAGTTAACAAGTTCCAAGAAAGGGTTCCACGTATCTAGGAATGTCTTGGTAGAGCCTTTGAGAGAGAACCTAAGTTTTTCAAGCTTGATATTGTAAAGCACCTCCTTAATCCAACGGGCGTGTGTCGGGGGACAGGTGAGCCTCCAGTTTAGCAAATATTTGATCGTGACACCTATTATGCCAATTTATATATGATAAATAAACAGAACAACAGGGAACTGAGCACCTAGTTTCCCCTTTAAACTCTCAACCATCTTAATTCTACATTCCTTGTGTTCAGTTGTTCAGTGGTTCCTTTATTATCACATGTAACACATGTAATAACATATACCAACATGTCTCCTGCTGCACCAGAGGACCAAACACCCTCGATCACTGCTACACCACCATCAAGAATGCCTATCGCTCCATTCCTCGCCCTCACTTCGGTAAATCCGATCATACCGCGGTGCTGCTTCTTCCTGCCTACACGCAGCAATTAAAGAGCGCACCCCCAGAGGTGAGGACTGTACAGAGCTGGGTGGGGGGGGGGGGGGCAGAGGAACAACTCCAGGACTGTTTGGAGTCTGTAGACTGGGCAATGTTCAGGGACTCGGCAACGGACCTGAATGAATACGCCACAGTCGTTACAGACTTCATAAAGAAATGTGTGGAGGACTGCATCCCGAGAAAAACCTTCTAAGTGTTTCCCAATCAGAAGCCTTGGATGAACTTTGAGATCCGCACTCTCCTGAAGACCAGACACCGGGCATTCATGTCTGATGATACAGTGGTCTACAAGAAGTCCAGATACGACCTTGGTAAGGCCATCAAAAAGGCCAAAAGGGACTTCTGCTCCAAGCTGGAGGATGAGACAGATGTTCGGCAACTGTGGCGGGGCCTGAATGCAATCACCTCCTACAAGGCGAAATCAGGAGGTAGCTCGAATGTCGGCGTAGTGTCACTCCCTGACGAGCTCACTGCGTTTTACGCACGCTTTGATAGGGAGAACACTGATGTGCCTTCTCGAGCCCCCATTCGCTGGGATGGTATTTCAGTCACAGTCACAGAGGCCTGCGTCAGAAAATCCTTCAGAGGGGTGAACCCTCGAAAAGCGCCTGGACCTGATGGTATACCGGGTCGTGTTCTAAAAACCTGTGCGGACCAACTGGCTGAAGTTTTTACGGACATTTTCAACCTCTCACTTCTGAGGTCTGAGGTTCATTGAAAGGGCATCAATAATACCGGTGCCCAAGAAGAGCAAGGTGATGTGCCTCAACGACTATCAACCAGTGGCACTAACGTCTGTGGTGATGAAGTGCTTCGAGAGGTTGATCATGGCACAAATCAACTCCTACCTCGACAAAAACCTGGACCCACTGCAGTTCGCTTACCACCACAACAGATCAACGGTGGATGCGATCTTGCTGGCTCTCCACTCCACTCTGGACCACTTGGACAACAAAAACTCATATGTCAGGCTGTTATTCATTGATTACAGCTCGGCATTTAATACAATCATCCCCTCCAAGCTGGTTATCAAACTCTCAGAACAGGGTCTCTGTGCATCCCTCTGCAATTGGATCCTCGACTTCCTCATTCACAGACCACAGACTTCGAATTGGTGGAAAAGTGTCAGCCTCGATTACAATCAGCACGGGAGCACCTCAAGGCTGCGTGCTCAGCCCCCCTGCTGTACTCACTCTATACTCATGACTGCGTAGCCGGTCATAGTG
Organism: Malacoraja senta; assembly: GCA_038087875.1. Lineage (NCBI taxonomy): Eukaryota > Metazoa > Chordata > Chondrichthyes > Rajiformes > Rajidae > Malacoraja > Malacoraja senta. The sequence goes on along the minus strand of JAXLNO010002043.1, from coordinate 53,818 downwards.
CGAACTCCATCATCAAGTTCGCTGACGACACCACTGTTGTGGGACGTATCACTGATGGGGACGAGTCAGAGTATAGAAGTGAGATCAACCGACTGACCAAATGGTGCCAGCACAATAACCTGGCCCTTAACATCAGCAAAACCAAGGAACTGATTGTGGACTTTGGAAGGGGTAGGATGGGGGACCCACAGTCCCGTTTATATCAACGGGTCGATGGTGGAAAGGATCAAGAGCTTCAAATTCCTGGGCGTGCACATCTCTGAAGATCTCTCCTGGTCTGAGAACACTGATGCTATTATAAAGAAAGCACATCAGCGCCTCTACTTCCTGAGAAGATTACGGAGAGTCGGTATGTCAAGGAGGACTATCTCTAACTTCTACAGGTGCACAGTAGAGAGCATGCTGACCGGTTGCATTGTGGCGAAAAAGATTACAAAAAGTAGGAAACACTGCCCAGTCCATGATCGGCTCTGACCTCCCTACCATCGAGGGGATCTATCGCAGTCGCTGCCTCAAAAAGGCTGGCAGCATCATCAAGGACCCACATCATCCTGGCCACACACTCATCTCCCCGCTACCTTCAGGTAGAAGGTACAGGAGCCTGAAGACTGCAACGTCCAGGTTCAGAAACAGCTTCTTCCCCACAGCCATCAGGCTATTGAACTCAACTCAAACAAAACTCTGAACATTAAAGCCCATTATCTGTTTATTTGCACTTTATCTGTTTTATTTATTCATGTGTGTCTATATCTATACAATGGTATATGGACACACTGATCTGTTCTGTATTCATGCCTTCTATATTCTGTTGTGCTGAAGCAAAGCAAGAATTTCATCGTCCTATCTGGGACACATGACAATAAACTCTCTTCAATCTTGAATGTACCAGATACAGTGAAAATCTTTTTATTGCATGCAGATCAGTAAGATTTTTGACACATGCGTGTAATAAGATTATTGACATACGTACGTGCAAAAAGATAGCGGAGTCAAGGGATATGGTGAGAAGGCAGGAACAGGGTACTGATTGAGGATGATCAGCCACGATCACATTGAATGGCAGTGCTGGATCGAAGGGCCAAATGGCCTATTCCTGCACCCATTGTCTATTTTCTATAATACAGGTACGCCTCAGATTTTCTGGCATCCTGGTTTCCAGAACCTTGCCGGATTGATTATCAGTTTTGCCGGACCAACAATTCACCTCTGAACAACTAATTATGCCTCTCCCATGTCTCTAATGTACTAGGGACACTTAGAAATTAGGATTAAACAAATATTAAATGTAAATTAAATTTACTGCTCAACTTGCATTAGTTAACGAGTTGTCCTCGGAAGTCCCGATGAGGGTCAGATCAGTGACTGCCAATGGGGTCGAAGCACCGCTTTCCCAGCAGGCTCGCAGCCCCTGGAGGGCGTAAACGAGATCCCAGGTCGAGATCAGTGGCCTCATCCGGCCTAGGCGGCGCCACATTTTCGGGGGGACTTTTGAACTCTCATACCGCCAAGTTGGTGGTGCTGTTAGCAAATTGGACTGTCGGGCCACGGAAATCCCGATGAGATAGAGATTGGCCGCCTCACCCGACCTAGGTGACACATTTTCAGCGGAACTTCCAGGGGGGATTTTAAGTGCGCTCTCAAAATTTTGTCCAGATAAAGCTGGTGCCAGGCCATCAATTGCCAGAAGATCAGTGGTGTACCTGTACATAGAAACAGCCCACTGAGTCTATGAGCAAGAGTAACCAGGATTTGCCACCATTTCGCAATTCCAACTGCAGCTGGACATAAAGGCCTATTGCAGCTGTTGCCTCCATCCGATCGTCCAGCAAACCGTCGTCCCTCTCCTTGCTCGGCCACCTTCACCCTTCATACCTGTGAGGTGCTTCCCACAGCTAATCCTGAGGGCGCGGAAAGTGAGACCCCCGGTTACTGCTTACCAGCCCTTTGTCCAGCATCCGACGCATTGCGTACTCTCTCCACGTCTCCGGTTCCTAGGCTTCGGATTGGGGCAGGGTCAGGACTCGGTGGCATCCCTCCCCTGGTTCTGTGGCGTGTAAGCCAGGCATGCTGTCAGAGTGTGGCCGTGGCTCGCTGGGACCTCTGCTCCACGGCTCGCCGCTCAGAATCAAATTTTTAATTTGTTAACTACTCTATTTTAGAAATGCTTCTGCTGTGCCAAGTAACTCCCACATTGATTTGAAAACTATTTAAATCATCACTACTGGGAGTTTTATGGTATGACTATTTGCTGGTTGTCTGGTTAGCTTTTCATATTGTCTTGTCACACAAACACCAAACTGTGCAGCTGTATCTCATAGTGAACTCTTTGAAAGATTTATGTGATATTTTATCAATAACAATCTGATATAAGTTAAAACAATATTCTCTTTAGGCCAAGTCAGTTAAGCCAAAGATATCACGGAAACTTTAAATTTTACAATATTTTCCCTCTATTATTACTGAGAATCCTTTTGGTCAAACATTATGTAGAGGCAAGGGACAGCGGATGCTGGTTTACCAAATTAAAGCGACAATGTGCTAGCATAACTGGCTGCATCTCCGAAGGTCATGGTTAGGTGACATTTTAGATTGGAACCCTTCTTCAAACTGTAGGTGTTGACCTTTATGTACACATTCCAAACTAAAATGCTGAATTTAAATAACTAGTTTCTTGAATATTCTCTGGTATCTCCTGGGTTTGAATTATTTTTAGTGTGTTTCTAATGATGACTGAAAATCAAAAACAAACTACAGATACCAGAAAAATGGGACAGAGTACTTTAAATACTCAACATTTCATGCAACAGTCTTGTTGGAGAAAGAAATAAAATAAAATGTTCAGGTCAGTGACCTATTCTGGTCATTGATATGAAATGCTATTTCTGTTTCTCTTTCCACAGAATGCTGCCTGAATTTTTATTTATTTCCATTACTGTTGTTTGACATCAACATTGGTCATTTATAACTGAACATGTTCATGATCTTTGTCAAAAGCAACTTTTCTCTCCCTTTGTAACCAGCAAACTACTGTCAATGTTGTATTAAATTAAACTTGGGCAGTCTCTGGCTGATTAAATCCCTTTTAAATGAATTAGAGAATTGTCAAAGCTTTAATGAGAAGTCTAATTTATCTCGGTCCTCTCTTATTGCTTTGCTTAAATTAAATACTGAATCCAAATAAATCACACACAGGCTAATGGAAAACTGGAACTCTTTCCCCCAAAGAATTTGCTGAATTTACCTGGTGAAGGAAATTAAGGTTAACAGATTGAAAGGAGTTTGTTAGAGTTGAGCTAAAGATCTATATGTATGAGTGGAATAGGTTCAAAAGGTTGTGTAGATTGCTTAAAGCGGTAACTATGTCAAAATAATTTGATTTGTCATTGTTAAATTACAGACTGGAGGAAACAAAATGTGAAGGCAATTTCTGAAAGCTGCAATTAATCAAATTGAGAGCCAAAATGTCTATTAATGCTAATGGGATATGATAAATACATTGGATTTTCTTCTGCAGTTATTGATCAAGCGATTTGCACAGCACTTTGTATGGAAAACTCTCTTTTAATCTAGGTTTCTATTCTTCGCAGATGTGGCTTTAACTGATACAGATTTTGCACCCTGAAGATTTCTAGATACTGTAGGTGCAATATTGTGAATGTCCTAATCCCATCCTCAATGTATATTCGTGCCAGAGTGAGACACCACAGTGGAAACGTGGCCACTCCTGACATTTCTGCAGATGCTACACTGGGTGTTGGAGCAGCAGAGTGAGAGAGAAATGCCTAGGTTACAAGTTGGTTGGAGAAGGCAGAGCACAGCCAATGGTGATACACCTACAATCATTCATCCACTGATGCCCCATTCCATTTGGCTGGTTGACTGCAATAACCTAGGAGAGTCAACTGACCCAGATGTGTAAGAAAGAACTGCAGAATTCAGGGTTCGAAATTAGTGGTTGCCCGGCTGCCACTGACCACTCAAAGCGCCGCCGGGCAACCTAAATACCGAGTTATTTTGCCCGGCTTGGCAACCAGATGCTGGTTTGTACCGAAGATAGACACAAAAAACTGGAGTAACTCCGCGGGTCAGGCAGCATCTCTTGAGAAAAGGAACGCGACGTTTCGTGTCGGCGGCGGCTGTGCGGGGCAAAGATACTAGGTGCGGGGTGAGGAAGGGTCGGAGCGAATGACGGGCCCCGAACAGCGGCCGCCAACAGCAGCTTCATCTCCTCCTCCTCCCGCACCCTGCCCGCCCTGATAAGGGCCTCTGCTTGCAAACCCGCTAACAGTGATAACCGGTTTCAAAACAAACCCTCCCGCACTCCGAGGCCGGGAGGAGGGAGGGAGGGGGAGGCCTCGGCGTGCGGGAGGGGTTGTTTTGCGCCGGTACCAGATTTACAATCAGAGGCCCTTATCAGGGCGGGAGGAGGAGGAGATGGAGCCGCTCTCGCGGCCGCTGCTGCCGCTGTTCGGGGCCCGTCATTCGCTCCGACTCGTCTGAAGCAGCTGCACCAAAGACCTTATAGCTATAGGATCTCTGAGCTGCACCGCCCTGCCCCGCACCTTGCTGTTGGCTGGCGGAGGAGGAAGGCGGTGGTGAGGAGTTCCCAACGGCCAAGGCAGCGGGGCGATGTCCGAGGAGCGCTGACTTTCCTTCCTCCCCACCTCGCCCCCCCTCTCTCTCTCTTGTACGCCCCCTCCACCCCCTTATCCTGGGACCCCCTCCACTCCATCCCGCACTGATACCCATTCCCGCCTCTATTCCGTCCTCACTGACATCCCCTGTACTCCCCTCCCCACCTACCCTCCCCCATCTATTCATCCTGCGCTGATCACCCTATCCACCTCGCATTGATTCTCCTGCCACCCCCTCCCCCCCCATCCATCCTACACTGGTTCCCCAATTCACCCTGTACTTACCCCTTTCCCATCCATCCTGCACTTCTCCTCCATCCATCCTGTACTGATCCCCCATCCATCCTGTACTAATCCACGCATTCATCCCGTACTGACCCACCCTCCATTTACCCTGCACCTTACCCCCTTCCCCTCATTCATCCTGTAGTGATCCCCCATTCATCCTGCACAGACTCTCCGATCCATACTGTACTGATCCTCCCCCATTCATCCTGCGCTGATCACCCCCCCCCCCATCCATCCTGTACTGATCCTCCCATTCAAGAAGAATGGGGGGAACAGTCTGAAGAAGGGTCTCGACCCGAAACGTTGCCTATTTCCTCTGCTCCATAGATGCTGCCTCACCCGCTGTTTCTCCAGCACTTTTGTCTACCCCCTTCCATCCCGTACTGAACCCCCCCCCCCCATTCAACACCACTGACATCCCCGGTGCTCTCCCCTCACAATTTTACCTACTCCAACCAACACGTACTAATTCACCTGTCTCAATCCATCCATTCTGCACCAACTGCCTTCTAACCCCCCCCCCCCCTCACCCCCGCCATCTATCCACCCCGCACTGATTCACACACACACACCCCTCCCTGACCCTATTGTGCTGGAAATGTCTTCAGAGCGAACATTGACTATGTTTGATAACGGAATGCAATCAAATGTGTTTTAATTCCCAATGTTATTATTTGTTTTAATCCATAAAGATGGATTAATTAAATTGTGAACACGTGAAACATTAAAACCGCAGTGTTCGATTGTCACTGCTGCCGTTGATACGTTATTACAGAATTCAATTTAACGGCAAATCAATGCTCTTAATATGGAGTATCAGTACTGTAGTTATTTAATGAGCAACATTCACAACTATACGTACGCATATATGTTACCATGGTCCAGGATTTATTGACACGGGTTGATCATACGCTGAATAATCCAACCACATTTTTGTTTGGAAGTGGAAAGAACTAATAGAAATTGCATTAATTGCAATGTGTAAAAAGAGTTGAGATACTGTCTTATAATTTTGCTGCATGTCATTGTGGGATATATCATGTCTTGATTGGTGAATATGTTTAGTTTGTGACTTTATTTGAAGCAGAAATAATATGTGAATGCTTCATTGAGTATAATTCCGACTGGTAACTACGCCTTCGTCCGAGCACATTATCGCATGCGTCATGCAAGCCATCTTAAATGACCACCTAAACTGTCATTTGGCATCCTAAAAAGCTGCCAAGGTTGCCCGGCTGGTAACAGGGAAAAAAAGTTAAGCGAGAGCCCTGCAGATGCTGGTTTAAATCGAAGGTAGACCCAAAATGCAGAAGTAACTCAACGGGTGAGGCAGCTTCTCTGGAGAGAAGGAATGACAATCGACAATAGGTGCAGGAGTAGGCCATTTGGCCCTTCGAGCCAGCACCGCCATTCAATGTGGTCATGGCTGATCATCCCCAATCAGTACCCCGTTCCTGCCTTCTCCCCATATCCTCTGACTCCGTTATTTTTAAGAGCCCTATCTAGCTCTCTCTTGAAAGCATCCAGAGAACCTGCCTCCACCGCCCTCTGAGGCAGAGAATTCCACCAGACTCACCACTCTCTGTGAGAAAAGTGTTTCCTCGTCTCCGTTCTAAATGGCCTTGCTCCTTATTCTTAACTGTGGTCCCTGGTTCTGGACTCCCCCAACATCGGGAACATGTTTCCTGCCTCTAGTGTGTCCAAGCTCTTAACAATCTTATATGTTTCAATGAGATTCCCTCTCATCCTTCTAAACTCCGGAGCGATGTTTCGGGTCAAGACCCTTCTTCAGACTGATGTCAGGGGAGGGGGCAGGACAAAGATAGAATGTAGTCGGAGACAGTAAGACTTGTGGGAGAACTGGGAAGGGGAAGGCAATGGAGAGATAAAGCAAGGGCTATCTGTAGTTAGAGAAGTCAATGTTCATACCCCTGGGGTGTAAACTACCTAAGCGAAATACGAGGTGCTATTCCTCCAATTTGCGCTGGGCCGCACTCTGACAATATCTTGATTACACTTCTTCCTAACCTGCTTCCTGTAAAGACTCTATCCCCTACTCCCAATTTCTCCGTCTGCGCCCAGGATGAGGTGTTCCATACCAGGGCATCGGAGATGTCCCCATTCTTTAGGAAACGGGTTCCCCTCTTCCATTATAGATGAGGATCTCACTGGGGTCTCCTCGATATCCCGCAGCTCTGCTCTCAATCCCCCTCCCCCCATTTGTGTCAAGGACAGAGTCCCCCTTGTCCTCACCCTCCACCCCATCAGCCGAGGCATACAGAATATAATCCTCCAACATTTTCGCCACCTCCAACGGGATCCCACTATTGGCCACATATTCCCATCTCCACCTCTTTCTGCTTTCCGCAGAGACCGTTCCCTCGGAAACTCCCTAGTTAACTCGTCCTTTCCCACCCAAACCACCCCTTCCCCAGGTACTTTCCCCTGCAGCCGCAGGAGATGCAACACCTGTCCCTTTACCTCCCCCCTCGACTCCATCCAAGGACCCAAACAGTCTCCTCCAACCTCATCTGCTGTTCCAGGTGTCAACTTCTCTACATCGGCGATACCAAGTGCAGGCCCGGCAATCATTTCACTGACACCTCCGCTCAGTCCCGTCTTAATTAATTTCACTGCACCTTATGGTGCATGTGACAAATAAATTTGAACCTTTGATCTCCCGGAGGCTCAGCACTTCAGCTCCCCCTCCCATTCCCAATCTGACCTTTCTATCCGGGGCCTCCTCCATTGTCAGATTGAGGCCCAGCGCAAATTGGTCAAACAGTGCCTAATTTTTCGCTTGGGTAGTTTACACCCCAGCAGTATGAACATTGACTTTTCTAACTTCTGATAGCCCTTGCTTTCTCTCTCCATCCTCTTCCCCTTCCCAGTTCTCCCACTAGTCTTACTGTCCGACTACATTCTATCTTCGTCCCATCCCCTCCCCTGACATCCGTCTGAAGAATGGTCTCAACCCTAAACGTCACCCATTCCTCTCCAGAAATGCTGCCTCACCCGCTGAGTTACTCCAGCATGTTGTGTCTACCAACTGACCCAGATTATGCATGACTCAAGCAAACTATCACCTGCCAAGCAATCTGCCACCAGTGAAATTAGTGATTTCATCATGGAGCCAGTGGTGACGTTTTGGAACTGCAGATGATGTGGCCTTGATTACACTCATATGATTTCCTAGTATTAAAGGAATTGAGGAGCATTTTGATAGGCAGAAGAATATAATTTAAGATGAAAAACTAGCTATGATTTGGTTGGCACAGCGGGCTCAAGGAATGACATTTTCAAGCTCCTGTTTCCTGTCTTCCCATGAACTGTATAAAACATGTTTTTTTTCTCTCATCTTCTCAGCATATAGACTCCATACACGTTCAATAGAGACTTCAGAATACAGAATTACATAGTATATTATCATTTAAATCTGTTTATTTGAATTTCACAGCAATTTGCATACAAACTATAATAACAGACAGTAACAGTCAAGGCATAATTGTACAACAGTATGTAAGCGATCCTCAAAACCCTTACCCTTACCCACCTTCAACCCACCCAAGTCAGGTCGGAGCCAAACGGGGACAAACAACACTCGCATACGTACACATCCACACACAAATGGTAGAATAAACGAAACAAAATGTGCTGTATAAAAATAAAGAACAAATAAAAATAAATAAAAATAAAAAAAAGTAAAAAAGTAAGAAAAAATATATATATATATCTATATACATATATATTTAAATAAATAATTGTGGGGAGGGGGGGATTAAGGGGAAAGCAGCTGCTGTAGAACAAAACGATGATGGAGAACACTCAGTCCTCTTCCGAGTCCGGGGAGTTAAGAGAGTTAACCAGTTCAAAGAAAGGGTTCCATGTATCTAGGAATGTATTTGTAGAGCCTTTGAGAGAGAACCTAAGTTTTTCGAGTTTCAGATTGTAAAGCACCTCCTTAATCCAACGGGCGTGTTTCGGGGGACAGGTAAGCCTCCAACTAAGCAAGATCAGTCTCCGGGCTAACAAGGTTGTAAAAGCTAGGACACGTTTCACCGCAACAGAGAGGTTGGTATTAGGAGGGGTACCGAAAATGGCTGATATTGGATTTGGAAGAATAGTCTGGTCGTAAGCTCTGCTTATCAATTCGAAAACACTCCTCCAAAAGGCTGCTAGCTTAGGGCAAGACCAAAACATATGGCTATGGTTGGCGGGAGATTGATTACATCTGTTGCAGGTGTCATTAACAGCTGGGTACATTCTAGCTAATCTTGCATTTGTGTAGTGGACTTTATAAAGGACTTTGCATTGGATTAGGCCATGACGAGCACATATGGAAGAAGAATGGATCAAATCCAAGGCAGAGTCCCATTGTTGGTCTGTTAATTTTGTATTCAGCTCTCCCTCCCACGCAGCTTTTAATGAGGTGTGAGGTTTCAATAAAGCCGACCCTAGCAAATTATACAAAATAGAGATGCATTTCTTCCGGTTGGGGTCTAAAGCTAAGATGATATCAGTCAGGGTTTCAGGAGGGCGATTTGGGAAGTAGGGAAATGTCTTCTTCACAAAATCCCTAATCTGGAAAAACCGAAAAAGGTGGGAGTTTGGGAGGTTGTAGTTCGACGAGAGCTCCGCGAAAGACGAGAAGATGCCATCCTTGTATAGGTTTTTGACACTACTGATGCCATTGCTATGCCAGGTTTTAAATGCGTGGTCTATACTTGAAGGTTTAAAAATGTGATTTTTAAGCAGTGGGGTCAAGATGGAAGGACCCTGTAAACCGAGGTTTTTCCTAAATTGACTCCATATCTTGAGCGAAAGGGACACAATTGGGCCTGCACCCACAGATGTTATAGAAAGGGGGAGTTGGGAGCATAGGACAGACCGCAACGGGAGACATGAACTTGCCTTTTCCATATATACCCAGATCGGTGGGTGGTCGCAATCATCATTCATCCAATACAGGAGTTTTTGCAAGTTAGCTGCCCAATAGTATCGCCTAAAATCAGGGAGGGCCAAACCGCCATCACTCTTAGGCGACTGCAGTATCGCCTTTCGGATTCTGACCGGTTTGCTACCCCATAAAAATTTAGATATTGTCCTTTCTAATTTATCAAAAAAATATTTAGTGATAAGTATGGGGACATGCTGGAAAAGATACAGGAATTTGGGTAGGACAACCATCTTAACCAGATTTATCCGGCCCACGAGGGATAGCGGTAAAACTGACCAGCGGTCAAAATCTTTTTCGGCTTTCTCAACCAGAGGCAAAAAGTTTGTGCGGAACATATCAGATAAGGGTATTGTGATAAAAACGCCGAGATAGCGGAACCCATCCTCTGCCCATTTGAATGAGGTTAAAGAGCGAGGGAGCTGCTTAGCCGGTAAGTTAATCGGTAATAGCTCACTCTTTTGGTAGTTGAGTTTATAACCAGAATATGCACCAAACCGTTCTAAAATATTCATAATCACAGGGAGAGAACTGACTGGGTTCGAGATGTACAGAAGCAGGTCATCCGCATACAATGAGACTTTATGAGTTGTGTCAAACTGTGTAATACCTTTAAAGCCCTTCTCTGCGCGTAACCAGACCGCCAGGGGTTCTATCGCGACATCAAACAAGAGTGGAGATAACAGGCAACCCTGTCTGGTACCTCTCTGAAGTGTGAAGTGGGGCGACAGTATGTCGTTTGTTTGTACTGAGGCCATCGGGGATGAATATAATAGGCTCACCCAGAGAATAAAACTCATAGGCACCTCCACTCGACCCTGTCAAAGGCCTTTTCGGCATCGAGGGAGACCACCATCTCCGGGGTCTCATTACTCGAAGAGTGAATGATGTTAAGGAGATGCCTAGTATTATGGGAAGATTGTCGGCCAGGTATAAACCCTGTTTGATCTAACGAGATAATAGAGGGCATCACTCGTTGAAGACGAAGCGCAAGGGTTTTAGAAAGGATTTTGAGGTCCACATTCAGGAGTGAGATTGGTCTATAGCTACTACAAAGCAGGGGATCTTTCTCCTTTTTAAGAATTAGGGAGATAGTAGCCCACGACAAGGTGGGCGGTAGGCGACGACGTAAAAACACCTCGTTGTACATATCTCTCAGGACTGGTGCGAGGAGATCAGAGAAAGCTTTGTAATATTACATAGTATATTTTAATCTTGGACCGAATTGCTCACTAATCCTTGCAAAATTAGAAAATACTTATGCCCTTATGTATGCAGATCAAAGTACTATAGATTTTATAACAATTTTGAGACTTTTGACCACCAGTCTATCATGGAGAACTATCATCAATTAATATTATCTCTAGCTCAGAGTAAAAGTTCCATTACAAGATTGCAGCCTGATTCTTAGTTCTGTGTCATATAGGCAGGAGACTGCCTTTGAAGTTATATTGAAGCATGAGCACGTTGTACTTATTAGTATAAAATAGGATACCGATGGTAGAAAAGTTTACATATGTCTGTATATGATCTCTTAACAGCTAATAAGACCTTTTCTTCATAGCTCATTCTTTGAACACTTGTTTTGATTGCATTGTTTTTCAAAGTAGACCCAGGTTCCTGTAAACTAGCTTTAACAATGTCATATCTATAAAACTTTTTGCTCAAACCATGCAAATGTAAAGTTTACTTCCCACTCAACTATTTATATAAAGTATGGATTAAGATTTATAGAATGATGAGCTGCTGCTCAGCTGGAATTACTTTTCCTTTTTTATTTGTAAAAGGTTTCCCACAACATGTCTATCAGAGTAACAATTCTATGCAGGATATATCTGATGACTGTTCATTAGTTCTTTAATAGTTTGTTACTTCTTTAACACGAGCATTATTATTTATTGAATCATTTGTCTTTTCAAAAAATCGAGCTTTAATCTTGGATAATTATCTATTGTGTCAAGAATTTGTTCATTCTTGCTGTGTTCCAGTATTTTATTATAATACTGACTGCAGAGTTTTGGTCTTTTCCAGTGTGGTCGATCTTGGCAAGTTTCTTTGCTGCTTAATGTGGACAGACAAAATATTTTTTTTTGCAGTTTTTGAAAGCTGATGTAGGACTTTGCATTTTATTTGCCGTTTATTCCTCTGGCCATTAGCACTATGTCTTTTTTTGTTGTTGAATCTGTGCAAATTTTTCTTTGTAATAAAAGTAAATTTTAATGTTGTACCTCTTTCAGAATGTGTGAGTGCATATTCTTGAAATTGGATTAGTTTAGCAAAAAAAAATATTTTTTCTTAAATGATACTTAAAAGTAAAATTGTATGTAAAAGACCCTCAGTTTTCTTCATTTTGCATCCAACTGTTGTTAACTTTGGAGTTGTATATCAAAGGCATCAATTATATAAATTGATATAAATTATTGAAAGGTTTTGCTAATTTCTCATTCCTTTTAATAATGTTCAACAATGTTGATGTCACTTTGTTGAGAAATGTGACCATCTTCAGAAAGAATTTTACTCACTAAAAGCCATTGAGTGTTTTAGCGTGTGCTTAAAAGTATCAACTTACCAAGATTTCAATAAGGTTGACGTTACATTTTTGCTGCATGCCTCAATTACCTAGGATTTCTTCAAAGTTCTTGCAACAGCATTCTGCAGAGATTTTTGTGGATGCAATGCTTTTCCTGTGGTGGCTGGGTAGAAGTAACAGGACGGAAGTCTTTCTGGCATTCATTCTTTCTCAGCAATTTTAGTTGAATCTGGGCAGTGGGCCAGTGTGCACAAGACAGACTTCAGTAATGTGCATCTCCCATTACTTCACTGATCAGCAGTCTTGTCTGCAGGAAGTGGTCAGGGTTCTTTTTCCCCCAAAACAAAATATAGTGCACTTGTGAGACAATAATGTCAATTTATTAATGATGAAACTGAATTACAGCTAATAAGATCACATAAGATACACATTGTTTTGGTACATCTCTTTTAATTAATCAGCTTGCAGTGAATATGGGAAAAATCTGCAAATCTTTTCACCAGAGTTTCAACAGTGTTAGAATTTGGATTTTGGGACAGATGCACCATTAATATTTTCTGGGAAAGGTTTCACTAGGCTTGGTATATATTATTCAAGTTCTGAAATGGCATAACTTTTAATGTTGACACAAGGAAAAAAGAAGACAGTGCTGGAGCAATTTTTACAAGAACATGGATAGGTGAAGTTTCAGGTCAGGAGCTGACACATCATCTATCCATGTGCTCCAGTGATGTTGCATTACCTGCTGAGTTACTCCAGCACTTTGTGTCTTTTGTGTTTAACTTTTAATGTTATTGGATAAAACAATTTCTGACATCCAGCTTGTAAGGATCAATAAATATAATATTACATCCTTTTAATGTGCTATTTTCTGGAAAGGATGCTCTGCCTGCCAGCTGTCCTATAATGGATTTGGCTTCTAAGCTGAAAATACTTTTTTTTTTTAATGGTTTTATATTTATTTGCAAATGACAAAGTATCCCTCGCGAAGTTAAGACCTGCTTTCAGATACAGAGAGAGGTGGGGATAGGCAAAGGCAGAAATTTCAGAAATAATTCCAAAGGGGCTAGATGATTGACAATACACCTAACTAACCATGTGGTGAAAAGCAAGTGGATGATGCATGAATACAGAGTTCCTGAGAGCTGTATAACTTGAAGGTTAGAGGTACAGAAGGCAAGGCCAAGAAGAATTTGAATGTGATGGAGTACTTCACTGGACTAGAACCTAGGCAAGCTAATTCTGAAGAAACAGAAACTGGGGTTGACAGCAGCAGATAAGTACCACACCCCCACCGCACTATGCACACATCTCTCCCACCACCATAGCCACCTTGCTCTTTTCCCCTCCTCCTTATGCTCATCCCCCAACCCCGAGTCCTATATTTCCCTTTTATCTCCCCCCCCCCTCACTATGTCCCCTTCCACCCTTATCCCATCCTCCAGCTTTACATTTCACTCTTATTCCCCCCCCCCCTTATCTAACACCCTTTTGTCTCCTTTTCACCTCAAGCCTTTGCTGCTTACTCCACCCATCTGTCCATTTCCCCTCATTCCCCTTCCCACCCTTCCGAATGTATCCACCCATTCCTTTCCAGGCATTATCCCACTTTCCAACTTTCTCTAACCCCCCCCCCCCACTCAGTCTAAAGAAGGGTCCCGACCCGAAACATCATCATTCCATTCCCTCGACAGATATTGCCTGACCCACTGAGTTCCTCCTGCAGTTTGTGTTTTGCTCAAGAGTCCAACATCTACAGTTTCTTGTCCACAAAGCAAATTTGGTTGTTTTATGGTAACATTAGGATAACTTCCCAATGGGGGAAGATCGAGGATTGGTAGCTCGGCTAAAGGTTGAAGGGATGATAGTTGTCAAGAGTCATATGTTATGTAAGAGACATATGTTCTGATACAGGACAATGACATTCTTACTTGCAGCAGCACAATGTATTTAAATATTGTACTCAGTGGACAACATAATAAACAAAAAAATAAGTTCAATATATATTAACAAACATTATAGTGCAAAGACAAAAACAATGCTCCCAAGTCCCTTGTGTTGGAATGTACAGAGGTTCATTTAAACATGTAATTTTACAGTTTTAAACTAAAATATGCATTTACACCTGTGAGATTTGTTTCACAAGTGCAATATTGTAATATGTGCTATAATATTGTAATATCTGCTATATATTTTAATGACTTCAAAATTAACAGTAAAATGTTTCAATACTTGTTACAAAGCAATTTTTTATTTTACTTTTGTGCCGTGTGGTATAAGGCAATTTCCAAACCCATTCAATAATCTTGTTCGCAACTCGATATTCTTAAATTAGAAAGTAGATTGATCAGTTCCATTTATCAGGCAGTCAAAACTGGAAATGTATGTAAAGTCAGATAAACTTGAATTTAATGTTATCTAACGTTCAATTTGTTAATTCTATAAGTTACTGTATCATTGAAATATTAAAAAAAAAAACTAACTAAGCACTGACTATTTTTTCTTCCAGACTCTCTCATCAGCTGTTGTTCAAGTATTTGCAGCAGAACGCGGCTCTTACTGGACAAAAAAATGCTGTGGTGTTGCCTGCCTTATCAAAGACAACCCACAAAGATCTTACTTTATTCGAATATATGATATAAAGGTACGGTAACAATCTTTTGTCCAATAATTGTTCACTTCATTTAATGGTATAATAATCGGTACCTTTGGCTTCAGTGTTGCACTGACAGACTTTGATTCTGCTCTTTCTGAAGCTATTCCCACCCAACTTCCTTTCCTACTCCTAAATTAACTGATACCATTTGCAATGGTTTCTTCACTTATTCCTTTCTCAGTTTCATGACTGTTATCATCAGTCTTTTCATATAAAACAATTTGTACAATTGTGGCCCTTAAACTACTGCCTTATCTCAACCCTTCCTTTCCTCTTGAAACCACTGATGCCTTTCAGCCTAATATAACCTTTGGCCCTATTTTCTCAACCATCTTGTTGAATTTGTTTGGGTGATTGGGGAAAAGATCGGAAAGAGAAAATGGTAATTTAATTTCCTTCAATGTCCATGATTTGAGCCTGCTCTCTTCAGCTGCATTGCTTCATATCTTTACTCTTTTCTCATCGGTAATCTGCACCTCGTTCTGCTTTGTTCCTAGCATCCTATTCTCGCAAACTTCCTGCTCGTGTAATTTTGGCAGGGAAAGAATCTTTATTTGTGTTAACTCTGTGACGTTGCCGTTTACATCACATGAACAGTTCTTTTCAATAAGGGCAAAAAACAATGCAAAATTGTTCCAAATTTCTCTACAAATGGGCTGCCAGTGTGAAATGATACTGAAAAGAGGGAAGAGGCGAAAGCCAGCAGCCACAGAATGATGATTAGAATATATATTTTTTCAAAAGACAAACTACTGGAGTAAATCAGCGAGTAAAGCAGCATGTCTGGAGAATGTGGATAGACAATATTTCAGGTTGGGACCCATCTTCAGACTGATTGTAGTTGAGGGAGAAAGCTGGAAGAGGTGGGGATGGGATAAAGTCTGGCAAGTGACAGGTGAGGGTGGGGTTGATTGGCTGATGGTTGGACAAAGGGCAGACGTGAAAAGACAAAAGAGAGTGAGATGGGAGAGAAGAGGTGTGAAATGTGGAGCCAGAGGAAGGAATATAGGGAGAAATTAGTGCAAGTGGGACACACAGAAGAGGCGGGGAGGGGGTGGGGGGGGGGAGATGGCTGCTTTTGCAGTCACCTAAAATTGGAAAATTCAATATTAATACCATTGGGTTGTAAGCTAATTTGCATGTTGCTCGCTCTGGCAATGGAGAAGGCCCAGAACAATATGGGAATGGTAAGGGAAATTACAATGGTTAGCAATCATTGTGGGGGGGGATATATTAAATGTCAGCAGGGTGGGAAGGCAGCATCAGTGGAGAGAGACTGTTAATGTTTCCGTTCTGATAAAACCCCATTAACATGCTTTGGTAACTCTGTTTCTTTTTTCAAGCAGCTCCCTGATCTGCAGCATGCAGTGTTTTATGTCATCAACATTTGCCGTCTTTGATATACATTCTTTTAATTCGAAATATAGTGCTACAAAATCAGAACCCCAAATTTAGTATTTTATCTACCTATGTACTTTGGGAAATTTTTATTTTACTAATTTTTTTTGTTTTTGTCACAGGATGGGAGACTATTGTGGGAACAAGAAATTTACAACAATTTTATTTACAATCAGTCCCGATCATACTTTCATACATTTATTGGTGATGTAAGTTCTTTCACGATTTCTTATTTGAGTTTTGTGTATTTCTTTGATATATCATTGATAAACGAGTATCTATTGTAGGTTAAAAAGAACAATCTTCTTACAGGAGTATTAAAAGTATGCTGCGGTTGATGTTTCTGTTTGATCACCCAAGAGCTTCCTCGCTTAGAATGAAATCACTCTTTAATTATCATCCACTTCAATTAGTTTTGTAATTTGCACCTTCCAATATTGCCTGTTTTCCACTTTGATGGTTTGTATTAATTTTGTTTCTCCCTGATCTGACATTATGTGTGCGCCAGAATTTGCAATTAGTTGTGGAAAAATTACTTCATTGATTTAAAGAAAAGCTCACCACAAGGATTTGTAATGTCTGTGAGAACTTTCTGACGTGTTCGGACCTGGATGCTTTCAAGAGAGAGCTAGATAGGGCTCTTAAAAATAGCGGAGTCAGGGGATATGGGGAGAAGGCAGGAACGGGGTACTGATTGGGAATGATCAGTCATGATCACATTGAATGGCGGTGCTGGCTCGAAGGGCCAAATGGCCTGCTCCTGCACCTATTGTCTATTGTGTTGTGTCAGACTTCATCCCAAGGGGAACGAACCCTGGTATGCTGTTGCCAATGTCACCAAACCAGATGAGTAGCCAAACAGTGTTGAAGTAACATGATGATCAAATGACTCAACTAATCAGAGACTTGGACTGTTCCCCTGGAAACATGTTGGAGTCCACTACGATACCTGGGGAATTTAAATTCAGATACTAAATGTTTAAAAAATATATATATTAATGGTGACCATGCAAATATCCACCTGATCCACAAATGTCCTTGCAGTAAATAAGGTAATTCATGGCTCCAGACCCAATAACATAGCATTTGATTCCCCTTTCTGTACAGTAAAGCACTCTGTGTTCAAGGGTCAATAGGACCAGATAATAAATACTGACCTTCTGTGAAATTAGACTCTGAAAACGAAGCCAACGAGTTGTTAAAGTAGCATCATTGTTCAAAATTTCTTTACCCAGTCATAAAAGGTTAATCATAAGGGCAACAAATTGGCGCAGCTAGTAAAGTTGCTGCCTCAGAGCACCAGAGACCCGGGTTCTATCCTGATCTCTGGTTCTGTCAGCATGGAGTTTACACATTCTCCCTGTGACCATGTGGGTTTCCTCCGGATGCTCCAGTTTCTCCCCACATCTCAAAGACGTGTAGGTTAATTGGCTACTGTAAAATTGCCCTTGGTGTGTAGGAAGCGGTATAACATAGAACTAGAGTGATCGATGGTCAGCGTGGACTTGGTAGGCCAAAGGGCCTGTTTCTACTCTCTCTGAGCTCTGCATTCTTGCACCATTTAGATACTGAACTGTATTTTTCCTCCCAAAATGGAAAGTTCATATTTTCCAGTCTTATACTCTCTTCACCGGATCTTTGGGCACTCACTTGATTTATCTAAAATGGACACAAAATGCTGGAGTAACAGAACGGGACAGACAGCATCTCTGAATCTCTTTGTCGTGTCCTGATTGTGTCGTGTCATCTTTCTAACTTACTTTCTGTTTGTTATTATCATCAAACTTAATCTTGCAGCATCTTCTTTCAAGTCATTTATACAATTTGTTTAAAAACAAATTGTAGCCTCAGCACCCATACCCTGAGGCCATTCAATACATCTATCCAATGAGGAAAAGTTTTATTTGTTTCTATTGGTTCGTGTTAGCCCGCCAATCTTCTGTTCACAATGTTACTGATACTAAACAGTTCCTCATGTTTGGTCCTTCAGATCGAAGATGTATAGTTTTCAAATATTGATTTTGCAATTGCTTCCTCCCAGTCAAGCCAAATTGGACTAAATTTTGCAAGTGAAGAAGAGGCAAGAAGATTTAGATATGCAGTTACTGACATAATTGGAAGACGGCAAAGAAGATCTGGTATGTGTTCTGATTGTATTTTAATAGTAACGTGCTTTTAAAGATGTCCTTCAGCAGTTCTAATTCAGGGTAGAGATCTATTAATACATTTTGCCACTTTATTTCACACCATGCTCTTCAATAGACTTGGTAAAATGTAGTCGCTGACAGTGTTAATGTTTTTCTTCTTGTGCCCTGTGAAATTAATCTGAACTACAAGCATGTTTTGGAGAGTTAAACCAAATAATGCTGCAAATGTAATGTACACACAACTATCTAATTTAATGTAATATTTGATTTATTTACTAATTTCAATTTTTTTTTCTGTTCAACAGAGAAGAGACGTGACCCACCGCCTTTAAATGGTATGTATTTGTCCCTGATGTTAATTACATTAACTACTTTAAGAGAAAGCAAAATAACACAGATGTTGGTAATAGAAAATGCAACAGAAAGATACAAAATAATGTATTTCTGATTAATGGTGTCTCATCAGAACTAAAACACATTGTAGGTGAAAATGAAGGATCTCTGAAAGGATGAAACATGGGACTGATGAAATGCCAAATAATATTTCTATAAATTCATTTATTTCTTGTCCCATCATTATTACTTTTGCCTTGGTTTATTGACAATGTTGTCATTTAATCTCTGTCCCTTCAACGTTCCCCATTTGCCATTCCATTGAACTAGCTTAAGATGACTGCATTGTCAACTTTTTACAGCTCTGATGAAAGCTTGTGCATCTGAAATATTAACTTTGCATTTTGCCTTGCCTGAAGGTTTTAAACAACAGCCGTGTTTTGCCTTTGGAGATGAAAAGATAGATGGTATCCACATTATGTGAAACTGGAAAATACACTGCACTTGCAGTTGAAAATACTCTGCACTAACTTGCTCAGCCTGTTCTGACAGCACCGCCCAATCCTGCAACTTCTACTGGCAATAAGGACAAGAGCAACAGGTGCATGGGAACATTGCTGCCTGCAGGAACCCCTTTAAGTTGAGCACCATTCCAGTTTCAAAGTATAATGCCTGTCCTTCATTGTCACTAGATCTAATTCCTGCAACTCCCTGCCTAAGAGCACTGGGAGTACTTTCACCAGAAGAACTATGAGAATGGCATGCTACATTCTGAAGGGCAGTTAGAAATGGATACTGGAAAATTAGCCCTCTATAACCAATGTTATGCAGAAGCAGTCCAGTTAATCTGAATCCCATTTCTCCATCCACAATCATGCAATTTTTGACAGTCACCTTCCTTTTATGGTCCCTAGTTCTAGGCCGTTTTTGTCAGTAGGGCCATTTCTTCTCCATCTACTCAATACACACCAGTGATGGAAATCGCTATCAAAATATGGAGGGGACAGGAGGGACACACAATTTCTTGGCAGCTGCGCGCGCATGTGCACACTCACACACACGCGAGGCTTCGGAGGCTTCTGTGGGCTCTGTGAACGGTAATTTCAGCTCAATCCAGCGCTAAATGCAGCTCAAGTCTGCCTGTCTTGCCGGGTTAACCTACAGTCCTGCCTGGACTGACGGAATACCAGTCCAGAGCCGTGGAGCTAGCGCTGCTTCTCTGCACTGGCTGTAAGCCTGGGCCATATTTCCCGCAAGTCCAGGCAGGGCTGTAGGTTAACTTGGTGGGACAGGCAGAGTTGAGCTGGGTTTAGCGCTGCTTCTCTGCGCTGGCTGTGGGTCTGGGGGCACCGCTCCTGTCTGACTCCCGACGTCTCTGGCCACCCCTGGGCGTGGGGGGGCGGGGCACTCGGGTGGGGACTGGGATGGTCCAGTGGAGGTTCGGCAGTGATTGCAGCCCCGGAGAGCCGGCTGGGATCGATCCTGGCTGCGGATGAGGCACAGGTCTGTGTCCAGGACTGCCGTTGTGACCCTATGACCTGGACACGTCTCCCCCCTCCAATCACCGCACTCCATCCTCAGTCCCACCCCCCCCCTACTTCCGCCTCTGACCGACACCTCCTTTCTCCAATCATCGCACTCAATC
Source organism: Malacoraja senta (assembly GCA_038087875.1). Taxonomy (NCBI): domain Eukaryota; kingdom Metazoa; phylum Chordata; class Chondrichthyes; order Rajiformes; family Rajidae; genus Malacoraja; species Malacoraja senta. The sequence continues at coordinate 33,233 of JAXLNO010002043.1, read as the reverse complement.
ATCATGTTCCGCCACCATTGCCTGCTGACCGACGTCTCTCTCATCCAATCGGCACCCTCGATAAGCAGTCCCCCCCCAGTCTCGCGGAAAGCGGAGATTTCACCGAGTTTTAAAATCCAGATTACAAAAAATTGGGGGGGGGATCGTCCCCCCACCTCTCAAAACAGAGGGGGGGACGTGTTCCCTCTGGCCCCCCCTGAATTTCCGCCACTGAGATTCCACACCATTCATAATTTTAAATAGCTTCGGTACAACCCCTCTGTTACAAGGGGAGCAACCCCAGCTTCTCCAATCTAACTCATTCCCAGAATTATTTTAATAAATCTCACTTACATTCTCTAAAGTGTTTACATGTGTCCTAAAACATGAGGCCCAGAATAGACAAAATACTCATGAATTGTCATTGAATCAAAATGTATTTTTAAGCATTCATCATGACTTCCTTAAATCTATACCTTTATTTACACAACTCTAGCTTCTATATGCTTTTTATTAACTACTTCCTCAACCTGACACTGGTTTCAATGAATTATGCACTTATAACGCAAGGCATCTGTTTTTATATCCCTTTTTAGAATTATTTTCAGTTTATATGGCCTCTTCTACTTTTTCCTATTAAAGTGTATCACCACATTTCTCAACATTAAATTCTATCTGCTACTCGCCTGCCCATTCATATGCCTGTCTATCATCTTACAATCTATCATTATTCACCTCACTACACTGCACCTCCAGGTTTTGTTTTGGCTGCAGATTTGGAAATTGCTCCCTGTACATTTAAGTCATTTGATATAAAGAGAAAAACTGTGATCCTTGTGTGTAGAATGTGGTCCTAATATAGACTATGCAGAATCAAAGGATCATTACAACCTGGATGGAGGCTATATCATCCATTGGCATTACCCGGCTCTCTGAACAGTCATGTCAGTCCTATTCCATAGAATTGTATTCCTATTCCTATTCCCTCCATCTGAAGAAGGGCCTCGACCCGAAGTGTCACCCATTCTCTCCAGAGATGCTGCCTGTCCTGCTGAGTTACTCCAGCATTTTGTGTCTACCTTCGATTTAAACCAGCATCTGCAGTTCTTTCGTATCTATTCGCTAGCACTTACACCGTAACTTATCTCGTTGGATAAATCCCGTCTGGTTTTGAAAATGATGATTAAATATGTTTCTACCACTCTTTGAGGAAGTAAATGCCAGGTGATGCATGAAAAGAGTTTTTCTTCATGTAATCCCTGGTTCTTTTGCAAGACACACCAAGTATATGGTTCTTTGCTATTCTGCCAATGGAAATAGTTTTTCATGTATTCACTGTCTAGACTTATAAAACCTCAAGGGAACTTAGAGCAAGTTGAAGTATGGGTAGGACTATTTTTGATAGGCGCATTTATGTACAAAAGAAAACAGGAGGCCCAGAGGTCTGTGTCAGGTATGGAGGTAATGGAGGTACTGAACTGGGTGATGTTATGGTGGTGGAAATAAGCAGTTTGTGATGGAGCAGATATGTAAATGAAAATCGCTTCTCTGTTAAAATCAGTGCCAGAGTTGCAATGTCAGGCTTGACTTTGGACACTTCCAGAATGGGGATGATGGCCAAGGAGCTGAGTTTGTTACAGGGTCATAAAAAAAATTCTTCAATTTTACATCCATTTATTTCAGTTAATTTGTATTACAAGTCTGCAGGACTGGTGTTTGAGGAAAGGGGGAATCATACAATTGGAATGGTGATTTTTGCTGAGAAAAAGCACATGAATGAAAAATAGAAATATTGAAAAATTACAAAATGGAACAAGACCATTCAGATCATTGGATGACATGCCAAAAGAGGTATTAAGGCAAATATCAATTTCCACCACTTGTTCAGTAGGCCTTTGGATTACAGCAGTTCAAGATCACATAAATGCATTTTAAATGTGATCTGGCATTTGGCCTCCACCTCCACCTCCACCATCAATCTTTAGATGGAAAATATTTGCCTGAACTCACCTCTACTTCCACCCACTCCCTTGAATTTTTGACCCCTCTGCTAAAGGGAATGTGTCTTATATATTCACCCCCAAGTAAGGCTTCTCAAGGTTGTATCCCAAAATTAAATTTTCCTCTGGCTTTTACTATTGTAAAGTACACCAAACAGGTCAACCTAATTTATATTTTATCATGTAGAAAGTTTACCATTCCTTTTGTGATCCCTTCGCCAATGTAATGTTGGAACCCTTGATGTAATGTTGGAACCAAAACTAGTGCATTCTGCCTGTGGCCCAACTGGTATTTTGTACACTGGTTGAAATGCAAAGGAACAAGCCAATTAATCGGCAGTAGGAGTGGCAAGGTGGGGTTACCTTTGTGTAGGAAAGAGCTGCAGATGCTGGTTTAAATCAAAGGAAGACAAAATGCTGGAGTAACTCAGCGGGACAGGCAGCATCTCTGGAGAGAAGGAATGGGTGACGTTTCGGGTCGAGACCCTTCTTCAGACCGATGTCGGGAGTGGACGGGACAGAATGTAGTCGGAGACGGTAAGATGGGTGGGAGAACTGGAAAGGGGGAGGGGATGGAGAGCGAGGGAAAGCAAGGGCTATTTGAAATTAGAGAAGTCAATGTTCATACTGCTGTTCGTCTATTTTGCGTTGGGCCTCACCCTGATAATGGTGGCGGCCCAGGACAGAAAGGTGAGATTGAGAATGGGAGGGGGAGTTAAAATGCTGAGCAACCGGGAGATCAGGTAAGTTAAGAAGGACTGAGCGGAGGTTTTCAGCGAAACGATCACCGAGCCTCCACTTGGACTTGCCGATGTACACCTGGAACAGCGGATACAGTAGATGAGTTGGAGGAGATGCAAGTGAACCTCTGCCTCATCTGGAAAGACTGTCTGGGGGGAGGTAAAGGGACCGGTGTTGCATCTCCTGTGTTTGCAGGGGAAAGTACCTGGGGAGGGGGTGGGAAGGGACGAGTTGTCCAGCGAGTTGCGGAGGGAACGGTCTCTGCGGAAAGCAGAAAGGGGTGGAGATGGGAAGATGTGGCCAATAGTGTGGTCCCGTTGGAGGTGGCGAAAATGTGGAGCGGAGCTGCGGGATTATAGATGGGGCTCTTACTAGGGTCTCCTCAATATCCCACAGCTCCGCTCTTGCTCACACTCCACCCATTCGTAACAAGGACAGAGTGCCCCTTGTCCTCATCTTCCACCCCATCAGCCGTCGCATATAGTATAATAATAATAATAATAAATTTTATTTATGGACGCTTTTCAAGAGTCTCAAGGACACCTTACAAAATTTAACAAATAGTGTAAATACATGTAAGCGGAATGAAATAAATAGTAAAGACATCACCAGTACACAAATTAAAGACAGAATTCAATCCGAAAACAAAAATCAAAAACACAATATGAAAGAGAGAGCAGCGGCTGCTAAAACGCGCCAGCGTCCACTCTCCCTTCCGGCAGCCATCTTGGACACAGAATAAAATAATCATTTACACACAAAAATCATCCCCCCACAATGATTACCACTGTGGGGGAAGGCACAATGTCCAGTCCCCAGCCCCAGTTCTCCCAAAGTCAGGCCAATTGAGGCCTCCACAGTTGCCTCTACGGAAGCCCGATGTTCCTGGCCGTTCTCGCCGGGTGCAGTTGTCCCGGCATCGGGAGAGTCCTCACAGCGGCTGGGATGGCTGGAACGGCCGATTCCCTACCGGAGTCCGTGGCTTCTGAAGCCGACAAGGCCGCGCCGATTTGGAGCTCCGAGGCTCCCGATGTTAGAGTCGGCGCCGCCGCCCGCGGCTGGCTGCTCCGCAGTCCCGCAGCCCGGAGGTGTTGAATTCGGCCATCGCAGCTCACCGGAGCTCCAGCACGTCGATCCAGCGCGGCAACCCAGGCAAGGCATCGCCCGCTCCGCTCCGTGATAGTGCTCCAGCGCTGTGCCGCCACCGAAGCTGAAGGTGCTGGGCGGTCCCCGCCAGGAAACGCCGCTCCAGGCGCGCTGGTAGGCCGCAAGGACGGGTCGACGGGGCAGCCCGGAGAAAAAGCTGCCTCACCGACCAGGTAGGGACCTAGAAAATAGTTTCCCCCTTACCCCCCCACATGAAAAGTCAAGTTCCCCAACAAACATAGACAAAATTCACTAAAAACTAAGAAAAAAGTGAATTTAACGGACAGCTGCTGGTTAGCAGCCGTTCCCCAAGATGGCTCCCCTCCGTATATAATCCTCCAACATTTTCGCCACCTCCAACGGGACCTCACTACTGGCCGCATCTTCCCATCTCCATCCCGTTGTGTCTACCGTGGGGTTATCTTTGTTGCCCAGAATACTGGGTAGATCTTCCATTGTTCCGAAGATAGCTGATTTATTCCAGCATATTCCCTGGCACAGTCTTCCACTTAATACCCTGCTCCTATCTTTCATGGCTTATTGTAGGAAGCTGTCTCAATGCTGATGACCTATCAGGCTTTCAGAATAGCTTTGGCAATCACAGTTTAGGATATTTTAAAAAGTAAAACTATTGCTGTGTTCAAAAACCCCTGTTTTGGTGTAAAAAATGTCACACCAGGAAAATGCAATGCTCAGAACTATATTCTGCAATATCTTCCCCTTTGCTCTATGTATAGTGCTTGAGTTTGACTTGATTGTTTACCTGATCTGTTCAGATATCATGCAAAACAAAGCATTTCACTGTACCTTGGTACACATGACAATAATACATCTAAACCTGATGTGGAAGATCCAAAACCCATATTTAATGTCTATTTATCAATTCATGAAGGTACAAGTAAGCTCGTCAGATCATTTTCTAGTTAATAGAGAGAATAGGACAAATATTACTTTTTTTAAAGCAGCAATAGCTTTGCTTTTAAGGCAATTTTCATGGAACCACTGAATTAATAAAACTTTAAGTTTCATAGGATAAACTTGGAAATCTCATGAATAAAGTAATTTATTGTTTGTTTATGGGAAATTTATACTCATTGTAAGTGTAAAACAAACAATGTTATTTGAATTGTTGATTGGCCAAATGCTTAATTCTGGTTTTGGCAGAATACTTTGAGCTTGAGGGTTGTGATCCCAGTGTTTCTGGGTTTCATGAGTAACATTTCTGTAAATGCATGATAGGTGTTGAGGCTTCTTGCCTATAATGCTAGAGAAATTACATGTGGACAAATTATTTATTGAGCCAATTCTATGAATTGTGCTTCCATATTTTAATTAATTGCAGATTTAAATGGTCATATTGGAATGTGCTGTGATTTAAATGACATGGACCAGAACATTGTATTTTTAAGTGGAATCTAATAAGTTGTGAAATGGCCTTTTTAAAGTTGTGGGCATGGTGGCAGTTCCTTGATGCTTTGATCCACTGTAAAAGGATTTGGTATCTAGTTTTTCCCACAAAAACACTTTTAAAATTTAGGGTAACAAGTGTTTCACATTTTACTTTTCCAAGTTATGAACAGAACCATTAACTTATGCCAGAACACTTTTTGTTCAATTTGTGTATTGAAAAAGAAGCTTGTTAATGATTGGGGAAAATGTATAGTTTAAGTTTATTGCCTTGTTTGAGGATTATAGCGAATTATGATGCAACTTCTATCTCACATGTACAGAAGAACAGATCTAAGCTAAAAGGTATGCTTTTCTATTCATTGTTTTCAATGTCATTTATACACATTTTGAATTCATCTTATCAGTTGCAACGAACTCTCACTTGAAAGTTGGTTGGTCATACTGGGAAATATTATTTTGAAGGATCTGTGCAGAATTTGAGTCTTTGGTGTATTAGTTACAGAAAGTCCTGAAAAGTTGCTGTTGGCACTTTGATATTTGGCTTGTTTGAACAAAAAGTGCATAGTACAGAATAAAAGATTTTGCCTCTATGGAGTTAATATGTGTAGTTAATTATATCTTAACTATGTGTAGAGAGGTTGATTATTGATCATCTTCCCTTTTGGCACTATCCTGCACAATTGACTGATACCCTTTTACTACTTCTTTCCACAGTCACAGTTCCTAAATATTGTCAAATAAAAAGGTGATTTTATGTACTGAATATTATCTCACAATAACCTTCCTGCTATTTAGCCAATCATGTATAGACCGGGTAACCAGTTTGGGGAACATCTTTGTTCAATTCATAGGTGTAATCTTGATCTTCTGGTGACCTGTAACTTTAAATCTTGTCCCACTTGCAATCTTACCTATATCCTATTCCTTTTGAGAGAATCTCGACATAAGCCTGAGGAACATTTCATTTTCTAATTAGGGCAGGCCAGCGCATTGTGGTTCAGATGGCAGATATCAAGTCACTAGAATAGAGAGAGTAAAGAAATTACTCAAAAATAAAAATAGAATGCCAGAAGAACAATTTAATTAAATTGTCAAAAGGACTCTTAGCTAAAGGAGATAACCAGTAACAAATAAGTGAGTAATTGTTGTCTTGTTTTTTTTCTTAGGTCCTTCTCTGCCTATGGCTACAGTTGACATAAAGAATCCAGAAATTACCAATGTTCGATATAATGCACAAGCTAATAATTTTGTATATGCCAAAGATAAGAAGAAAGTAAAAGGTAAAAAGAAGAAATTGACTAAGGCGGACATTGGCACACCAAGTAACTTCCAGTAAGCATTCTTCATTGTTCAGTACACAAATGGCTTTTTAAAAATAGTTTCTGCATGTTGATCTCTTTTTCAATGATTTTGTATGAACTAATGGTTAATCAGTAAAATCTAACATTTGCTAACTGAAAGTTTCAGATTTATGAAACTGTAAAAGAGTTTTGTGATTCTTGTTTTGTATGTTTCTCCATTCTTAACTGTTTTTATACTTACAAAATGTTTGCAGCATATTAAATGCATGTGATCATCATCTTGATGGTAGCTTTAAAAAAAAAAAGATGAAGGTGCATTTCTGAAGTTTAAATTCTTGGTGTGCATAAATTTGAGGGGATGCCTGCAAGTTGTTAAGTGCACTGGTGTGAATTGGTTTCTTTTGAATGCCATGTCTGAAGTTTTAACTACAAAATTAATTAAATGTACAACAATATCTAACTCGCTAGAAAATATTTCAAATAAAAATTGATTCTTGATTTTTTTTTCTTTGTGCCTTTCAAGTGCAACATTCTGTAACTTTCAGCATTTAAAATTAGCCATGCTGTTTCCTTGTTTTTTTCTATTTATGTCATTTTTTTGTGTGCACCAGTTGCATCACTAGATATTGGTGTAAAGTTACAGTATCTTAAACATTAATGTGCTACTTTATATTATTTTTGAGAGAATTTGAAGTTAATTATATTTTAAAATAATATTTGATCTATTGAAATATCTATTTCATGTGGTTCATATGTGTTAGTTTCTTTATGGAATTGTGACTGCTATTCTCTGCATAATGACAAAGGGCATCAAAATTATGGCATTTCCAATATTTTATTTTCTGTTATGTTAAAAACATGTAGTTACTAAGGAAATAACAATTCCTTAACCTAAGGTTACTTAATCATCTGTGTGGAACTGTCAGTAAAATCACCCCTGTTTTGCTACCTATATAATTCATTGTCTAAATCATGGCATGGCTTCGCTTCCATAGTGAAAGCCTAGGAAATCTATTAATGAAAAATTTGTTACTATTTTCTATAGCAATATGAACAAGGTAAACGTAAAATTCTTATTATGCACAAATCTTAATTTTATAAGATCATGGTCACCAATCAAATTTGAAACTTTATTGCACTGAATTTACGGAAATGTGAATTTATGTTTGGCCGAACTGCAAAAAAGCAAATAATCCTGTAATATTTCAAACTCATTATTACTGAATCAGATTTATTGAAACTACCTATTTCCATTAGGGCATATCTATTGGATTTAATTGTCAAGAAGGAAAAAAATGTTTTTTTGTCATAATTGCACACAATATTCCATGTCCTGATCAAAATTTTAGAAAGCTGCAAGATAATTTTCCGACTTGTATTCAAAGCCTTGACTGAAGAAGGCAAGCATACTACACACCTTCTTTCTCAGTCTATCTGCTTGTGTTGCCACTTCCATGGACCTATGGATCTGAACACCAAGATTGCACTGGATGTCAATGCTATTAAGGGTCTTGACATTAACTATATACTTCACCCGTGCATTTGACTTCCCAACATGCAACACCTCACGCTTGCTTGGCTTAAATCCCACCTGCCATTTTCTGTAACTGATCTACATCCCAATGTATCCTTTGACAGTCGCCCTCACTGTCTGCATCTTTCGCATCATTTTTGGTGATGTCTGTAAACTTACTAGCTGACCTATCTACATTTACGTCCAAGTTGTTTTATATATACCACAAACAGCAGAGGTCCCAGTGCAATTCCCTATGGAATACCACTAGCCACAGACCTGCACCCAGAATAACACCCTTCCACCAGTACTCTCTGTCTTCTATGGGTAAGCTAGATCTGAATCCAAATCACTGTGGATTCCATGAATCTTAATCTTCTGAATCAGCTTACCATGAAGGACTTTTTAAATGCCTTACTGAAATCTGTTTAGACATCATCCACTGCCCTGCCCTCATCAATCATCAGATTTTGGTCAGAACACATTTGGAGCATTGTGTGCAGTTCTGACACACAAAAAATCAGCTCCTCAGAAAAACTCCATTGTTTATAAGACATGACTTGCTATAGACAAGGTCATGCTGATTGTCCCTAATTATTCCCATTCACTGCGTGCAAATTCTATCCCAAAGAATCTTTTTCAATAGCTTCCCTATCACCAATCTGAGTCTCTAAGCATTCTGCACTTGAGGTTTGGGTATATGAGCATGTCACAGGAAAGCTGGATTAGATTTTGCGTATTTCCCTGCATTTCATTTGTCTGCGATCAGTTAAACAATAACCTATGGAAAATGCACTAGAACAACACTATTAACTCTTGTACTCCCTGTCACAACTTTCAAATGATTAAAGAGAAAATGTATTTGCTCATTTGAATTTGGATTACTAGCTATCCCCTAGCCTATATTTGTTTCCATCACATCAATGCTGTTTTAAAAAAGCATCCTTTAAAAGATAACTTCATAATTGAAAGTTGGATAATATTTCCATCTGTTTTATTTATAGGCATATAGGACATGTTGGCTGGGACCCAAACACTGGTTTTGATGTAAGTTAAAAGACTATTTTAATTTCAGTGAAGCATTTTGTTACGTCTCCTAAAGCAATTATAGAATCGTCTTTTTTTAATGCATAATCTTGGCCTTTCTGCCATGGTTTGACAATTGCAGTTTCAAAATAGAGTTAAAGAGAAAATGTATGTGACCAAGTTTTTAAAGTTGAATTAAATAGCGAGTGCTCTACAAGCATTTCCTCTGTTATTTTGCGGAAAATGAAGGAATTGACACTGGGATAAAGCCACGTGTGCTGATAGCTCTTAATTGTTGCTTGAAACAAAATGCTTCGATATATCAGTTGTCAGCAAGAAGTTAATTTGGCTCCAAATGTAAAGTAGATTGAATGAACTCTCCATAATATCACGAATCTGCAAACTGGAGCTAGGATATTGTAATTGATGAATACCTATCATAATAAAAAATGTCAACAGTCAGATGTTCATAAGTTATTTGCTATCTGCAGAGTGATCCTGCTTTGCTTTATCAGTTTGAAACTGCAATTAAGATTAAGCCTTACATTTTGGTAAAATTTCACTTCCTTTTGATGTTGCTATTATGGTTTTATATCGAGCTCTGATTACAGACAGATCTAGGGTGCGGTTCATGCATTGAATACTAACGTAGTTGAGGAATGCAAGCTCAACGTGGTAAAGGATGAGTTTAGGGCCGAGTGGCATTGCCAGATTGGAATATCTCGTACGACAGACAAAACATTGCATTTCCTATCTAAGAATTGGATAAGGAGTTCTACACCTAATCTTAACTGAGTGCAATGATTCTTTGTAACGTGTAGTTGACCAAATCTTTCTTTCTTCACAAAACAAGTGTTTAGACACAGCTTTAATTGGGACATGAAGTATATTTTACTTCCTAGACAGTTTCTGTTGAATCAATTTTAACTAATGCTGCAATATTTATGATTTTACTTGCAGCTGAATAACCTGGATCCTGAATTAAAACATCTGTTTGACATGTGTGGTATTTCTGAGTCACAACTGAAGGACAAAGAAACATCAAAAATTATATATGATTTTATAGAGAAAAAGGGAGGAGTTGAAGCTGTGAAAAATGAACTGCGTAGACAGGGTAAGTTAATTTCCATATTTATCTGTGCCTTCAGGTCCAAAATGTTACTCGGCCTTGAAATTAGTCAACAAAGTTGAAATCCAAAATAGTGGTTTACTCTTTGAATTGAACTTTTATTTCTTGCAGTTAGATCTTTGTTTTAGATTTTCAATGATACAGTGGCCCATGTGTTTTTTTTGGCTAAAATAATCAAGCAGCCTCTTCCAATTCATCTTTAAAACGTTGGGGATTATATGATCTCTCACTTACGCATTGAACAAAGGAAATTGCTTTTCCTATTCCCTTTTTAATCTATTTGTTAGGAATGTGGCCAGTTTAAAATACCTCTGTGGAAATAATCCTAACATTTATATTTGCTTCCAATAACAAGATTTCCATCCGTGCATTTTAACACTTTAATGTCCTTTTATAGTATATTGATATCGACACCGTCATTTGCTTTTGTAAATTTATTATTTTTTCCTTTGCATTTGTACTCTGCTTATTTTTGGTTAAGAAAATCATCCCCTTCCCACGTCTCCCACTAGTAACTTCCCCTCCCACTGGTAACTTCCCCTTCCCAGGTCTCCCACTAGTACTTCACCTTCCCAGGTCTCCCACTGGTAACTTCCCCTTCCCAGGTCTCACACTAGTAACTTCCCCTTCCCAGGTCTCCCACTAGTACTTCCCCTTCCCAGGTCTCACACTAGTAATAACTTACCAAATAACTTACCAGTTAACTACCTTTATCACTCAGTTACTTTGAGCCAGAGTGCCTCAGTGGACTTTTTTTTACGTTCCAGCAAACTGCCTTGATGTTTTAGCTTTATAAATTCCAGTTTAATTATATTGTGATTTATATTTCTCATGTGTTTTCCTGTGACAGCATTAGTTATTAGTCTTTTCATTTGCCCTTGTCAGAGTACAACTATACCGATGTAAGAAGCTCTATTGCCGCGAGTCCTAAATTTGTGCTCATGCTCCTTTTAAACCCAGTCAATATTAACCCCATCATAAATCCTGAATTTTGCAATGAAATAGCACAGGTCCTTTTATCAGTGCCATTATTTTTCTCCAAATAAACTTAATTTAATGTTTTCCTATTGGTTCATTGCATTTTTAAGGTACCTTTTTAAACTGGCTAATAAAAAAATATGCTTTAACAATTTTGAAGTACACATCTGGTCTAATGAAAAAAGCCAGCTATCCGGTACCTTCATCTTAATGAATATCTGTTGTCGCTCTATTAAAATTATAATATCTTTCTCATAAGTGTCCAAATGTTGTACAGTATTTTGTATCATCCCTGTGATGAACAGTCCTATATAGGTTGGATAATTATAGTTTTAACATTGTGTTTGACCTACTCTCTTTTGATGAAGGTTTTTTTTTCCTATTTGGAGCAATATGTGCTTTAAAAAAAAATTCTAGATGCTTTTTAAAAATCTCAATGTTTGATTTTGTCTCCTCGTACACCTTCCATTTTAAAGATCAATCTATGTGCATCTCTGGAGTTTTTGCCACCTCCTTTGTTAGAGAATGCTTAATTTCACTTTTACTGCAAATACTTGCATTTTTATGAGTTGGACTTTATCAACACACTTACCTCCATCTCTAGTTGTATCATCGCATGGAGATTTGATGTCATTGACCAATTCTGTGCTCATGCCCATATCCAATACATAAACTGAAAACTATCTATCCCAGTGCAGATCTTTGAACATGCATTAAGACATCTTGTGTTAATTCACCAAATTAATCTTGTACGGTTATTTGCTTTGTTAATTTTCTTTGGCAAGAGTATCATATGCCACTCTCTCCTTTGACATAATATCAATTTCAGAGAGATGTCATGAAAAACTATGCTAACCGTTCTTCCTTTATCTGGAATACATCTTCAGTCCTACCAGCATTTTTATTGTCCCTTAAATATTTACCACCAATTGCTTTTATCACAAAATAAATTGTATTGTTTGACATTAATTTTATAGGTTCACCATGGTGGTATGGTAGGTAATTGACCAAAGTATGTGCTTGCATGCAGTTTCTTTTCAAAAACTTTCCATAGATCAAGCATAATATTATTTGAAAGGAATGCACTAACATTTGCAGTTCTAAAGATTCCTGCTTCTCAAACTCAGGATTACTCAAACAAGGTATCTGGCGCTGTAAGGCAGTAACTATGCCGCCATTGTTTTTAGTAACATGGCCGGCCATCTTGACTATATAGAACATATCCAGGCAAATGAGTAATGTTTTCCATTGTGTCATTTACTAAGTAAACAAGGTCCAGTTCTAGGTAACTATATGTTTACTGCTCTTGCACTTTTTTGTCAGATTTCCTCCAAGTGTGGCAGAGTATATTTCTTACATGCTCATTACTCAACTTTTGTTTACATTTCATCATTACCTGAATACATTTTGTGTACAGTTTTAACAGTTGGAATGAAATGTTGGATTTATTTTCTACTAAAGTGAATCTTTGGGGAATGATTTGTGAAATTGTCACACACTTTAAAATAGTGGTGCAGTTGACACCCATTACCTGCACTTGGATTCCTAAATAAGTATCCTTTCTTGGAAAATATGCAAAAAAAGAATGGGGCTGCTGTGCAGATCCTGAGCCTATGCACATCAGGTACAGGCACATGACGAGAACCATTTTAGTTATCTGATACCAAATTTAAATTCTAACGATGCACAAGAATTGCTAAACTTTCAAGTCACATCATATTTGATTTGAGGAGTGTTTTCTAATGCAAATTGCCTTGGCACATTGATTCACATAGTTGATTGGCAGAGAGGCACTTTGCATTTCAATCAACTTATAAACTTGTTAGCTGTCACCCCATTTAAACTTTATCTTCAAATTTGGGTTTTATGCTTTGTGGAGATACATTACAATTTATACAATACAATACAATTTATTTGTCATTTGGACCCCGTTGAGGTCCAAACGAAATGTCGTAAAGATAGTAAACATAGCTGTGAATTCACTTCATGGTAGTTGTGATTTAATATTTGTAAGAGTTCAAAATAAAACTGCATGGTGTGCTGTATGCTCACTAAATCTTATTCTGCTGTGAAGTTGGTAATAACCTCATGAAATCCCAAAGCATATTGTCCTTTGCAAATGATGGATCCTGGGTATAAGAGTTCTTATATTATTTCAACATTCATTTTAATTGTTTTAATAATCCTGGCGGCCAGGCAAATTGTGACAGATAAAAGAGAAAAGTTTAGGAAAAATTTAATTTAAAAGCTGATAAAGCATGTTTTGAGATGCTGAGAAAGAAGAAAGGTGGAATCAGGAAGGACTGTGGTTGAAAGGTTGGAGAAATTAAATGACAGAATGGGCGATTGTGTTACAGCTGAAACACTGTTGCACTGAGGACAGCAACATCATTACTTGATGTATTGTCTGTCAGACTAATGTGCTTTGGCCAAATGATGAGGAGGCCTTCCTTGAATTAAGCTGCATTAAGACGCAGGCCAAAAGGCCAGAGAAAGTGGAGAATGAAACAAATAAGTGACTTAAAGCTTAGAATCACACTTGTAAAGATTATGTACATTATTCCCAGAAACCACATTGGCTTTCTAGAAGCAGGACTCCCTCAAGTTGAGTTGTATGTCTGTTTAACAGGGCTCTAGCAATATTTTAGCAGCATTCGAGAATAAAAAGATTCCTCTGTGAATATCACAGGCTTGATGGTTCACCTTTTTGTATAGTTGTGTAATTCAGGTGTCCTTGAAGTGCTGGGGTGCTTTTTTTCTTGTTCCATAGCACTTGAAGTAACTGCCTGTTTTTCAATCAGTGAGCTCCATTCTCCGAAGACTTCTGGTGTAGCATCTGTTCCTGGAGCTTTTTAATATGATAACTGTGACGTTGACTTCTGAATTTCTGCCAGGTCTGAGGTACAAGAGGAAGGTTGGCTGGAAGTTATGGCATGTGATCTAATGCTTCACTAATTGTAGATGGCCTATTTAGGACAGAGTTAAAATGCTTAGTCTACCCCTCTGTGATCTTTGTTTCTTTTCAGTGATGGATGTTAGTCCACCTGCAGTCAGTAGAACCAGCAACAGCTGAAAACCAAGTACATTTTAGAGTAGCTCAGAATATTTTAGTTTTCCTGATTGGCACATAGCTGGGAGCAGAGAAGTCTGAATGCCACTCTTTTATCCAGCATGTAGGAATGAAGAGCCCACCTGTTCAATGACAATGATGAGGAGGTGTGGACATAGAACATTGAAAAATGCAGTACAGGAACAGGCCCTTCGGCCCACAATATCTAGGCGCAACATAATGCCAAGATAAACTAATCTCATCCGTCAACACATGGTTCATACTCCAGGGTGCTGGTGGGATACTGGATCATAGTGCTCCCTCCACTCCCTGATAGGAAAAGTGGGGAGATTTCTGGTGGTGATGTCATAAATTACAGAGTAATCCATTGAGCATGGAGTGGAAGATGAAAAAGTTTTAACACTAGCAATATATATTGAAAAAATTCAAGCCGTATTGAATTGGTTTTAAACATTGTTCACTTTGAGATTGAATTAAATTAAATACATTTTATTAGCCAAGTATGTATACATACAAGGAATTTGCCTTGGTGCTTTGCTCGCAAGTAACAACACGATATACAGTAGACAATAAAACATAATTTAAACATATGAAGAATGAAATAAAATACCAGAGAAAAAGGAGGCTACGGACTTTTGACTGTTGAGTAGAGCTGCTGCTCGTGGGGGGAGAAAGCTGTTTTTATGTCTGGCTGGCGGCATCGACAGTCCAGAGTCGCCTTCCAGAGGGAAATGCTTCAAAAGAGTTTGTGGCCAGGGTGAGAGAGGTCAGAGATGATCTTACCCACTCGCTTCCTGGCCCTTGTAGTGTATAGTTCGTCGATGGGGGGAAGGTTGCAGCCAACAACCTTCTCGGCTGATCGAATGATGCGCTGCAGCCTCCGGATGTCGTGATTGGTGGCTGAGCCAAACCAGACCATGATGGAGAAGGTGAGGACAGACTCTATGATGGCAATATAAAACTGGACCATCATTGCCTGTGGCAGATTGTGTTTTCTCTGCTGCCGCAGTAAGTACATCCTCTGCTGGGCCTTTTTGACTGTGGAGTCGATGGTGGCCTCCCATTTCAGGTCCCTGGAGATGATGGTTCCAAGGAACTTAAATGACTCCACAGATGTGACTGTGGTGTTGTTGATGGTGAGTGGGGGAGGGGAGGGAGAGCTCTCCTAAAGTGTACAATCAATTCCATTGTCTTGAGAGCATTGAGCTCCGGGTTGTTGCTATGGCAACAGGACACCAGCTGTGTCACTTCCTGTCTGTAGGCAGATTCCTCCCCATCCTAGATCAGTCCAATCAGGGTTGTCGTTCGCAAACTTGAGAAGCTTGACAGAGGAGTCTGTGGAGTTGCAGTCGTTAGTGTAGAGAGGGTAAAGGAGAGGGGAGAGTATGCAGCCTTGCGGTGCTCCTATACTGAGGGTCAGCGGGTCCGAGATGTGCTTTCCCAGCCTCACATGCTGCTTCCTGGCTGTCAGAAAGTTGGTGATCCACTGACAGAGGGGTTCAGGCACAGTCAACTGGGAGAGTTTGGAGTGCAGTAGCTCTGGCACAATGGTGTTGAATGCAGAGCTAAAATCCACAAACAAAATCCTTGCATGGGTCCCCTGGCGGTCTAGATGCTGGAGGATGAAGTGAAGGCCTAGGTTGACTGCGTCATCCACTGATCTATTGGCCCAGTATGCAAACTGCAGGGGGTCCAGCAGGGGGCGTGATATTTTCCAGGTGGGCCAGTGCAAGTCTTTCAAGGGACTTCATGATTACAGAGGTCAGTGCGACAGGCCTATAGTCATTAAGACCAGTAATCCTTGGCTTTTTAGGTGCAGGAACAATAGTGGAGACTTTCAAGCAGGCAGGAACAGCGCAGGTTTGCCGGGACTGGTTGAAAATGTCTGTGTAAACTGATGCAAGTTGTTTGGCACAGAGCTTGAGGGTAGAGGTCCGGTCCTGGAGATTTCCAGCTTTTCTGTCTCCTGAAGAGCCTCCACCTCCTCAATTTCTATTGTTAGTGGTGGAGATGTGGCCAGACTGATGTTGGGCAGTAAGGAGGGAGTGGGTAGTGGACGAGGGCCCAGTCTTTGCAGACTGGAGTCAGGCTGCAGCTTTCTTTGTTTCCCTGCTGGTAACTGCTCAAGTGTGATAGTTGAATTCATAGAGTACTTAACATTTTTCTTTGTTTCTTTCAGCTCCACCGCCACCTCCACCTTCCAGAGGAGGACCACCACCACCCCCTCCTCCACACAGTTCAGGACCACCGCCTCCACCTCCAGTTCGTGGCAGAGGAGCGCCACCACCTCCACCCCCTTCGAGAGCCCCGTCAGTAGCTCCATCTGCAGCTCCGCCACCTCCACCTTCAAGGCCAGGAGTAGGAGCACCACCACCGCCGCCACCACCTCCCAGTAGATTATATCCACCACCTCCTCCAATTCCATCAGGTCCCCCACCACCGCCCCCACCGCCACACCCTGCACCTGGGGGCCCAGGAGCTGCCAGTCCACCCCCACCCCCTCCCCCTCCACCTCCACCACCTGGCCCCCCTCCGCTCCCTGCAATGGTCGAGAGTGATGTTCCTTCCACTGGAGGCAAATCTGCTCTTCTGGATCAAATCAGAGAAGGCACTCAGTTAAAGAAAGTTGAGCAAAGCAATCGACCTGTGTCTAGCTCGGGCAGGGATGCACTCTTAGGCCAAATACGACAGGGTATACAACTCAAAACTGTAAGTAAATATTCTCTGCGATCAATTGAAATTGTGACTGCATTATTATTTGGCAAGTACACGTGTAAAATACTAAATATTTGTAAAGCTTTGTAAATGGAACATAAACAGCTGAAATATTTTGCAGCAGTGTTTGGCTTGTTCATTGTTAAATGGCTGAATGAGGTTTGAGGGCCTGATCTATAAAACATTGGTGTAGTTTGAGGTGGACAAGTTGTCGGTGGTTATGAGGAGAAGGCAGGAGAATGGGGTTAGGAGGGAGAGATAGATCAGCCATGATTGAATGGCGGAGTAGAATGGCCTAATTCTGCTCCTATCACATGACCTTATGACATTTGTATGCTCATTTGAATCTTAAAGCCCCCCATTTTTCCTTTGCAATATAACTTGGGTGTGTTTTGATAATGCTGCAAAATTAATAATCACAAGCCCCCTATGATAAATAAGATAAAAATTGGAAATTAAAAAAAAAATCAGTCATTGCATTGATGGTATTTAGGTCAAAGATTTACTCAATTCACAATTATTGCTGGGACTTTCAATTGCAGGTCATTGCAGTGTGCAAAATTGCTGTTTAAACAAAAGTGCTAGCTTATTTCATGCATTAGTTTTCAACAAATGATGCATCAATTCCTTTTGTAGGTAAATGACCAGGATTCATCTTCTCCTTCAACGCCTACAGCAGGGATTGTAGGTGCATTGATGGAGGTGATGCAGAAAAGGAGTAAAGCCATTCACTCTTCAGGTAGGATTTTTAAATAGTCAAAATTCCCACAGATAAAGGCCAACCTATTAAATATTAAAAATAAATACTCACTCGACAAGGTAGCGATTGCTGTTTCTGTGCTTTAAAATTGTTTTTGTCATAGTCTAATAATAGATCTTTCAGATTATAAAGTTTCACAAACGTTAGTGATACAAAAGTTAATGGTTTTGCAGATAGTGAAGATGGTTGTGAAAGATTGCAGCAGGATCTGCATCGATTGGCCAGGTGGCAGAGGAATGGTTGATGGAATTTAATACAGAGAAGTGTGAGATGTTGCAATGTCAAACAAGGGCAGGACCTACACAGTAAATGGTGGGCCTCCGGGTAGTGTTGTAGAGCAGAGGAATCTAGGAGTACAGGTGCATGGTTCCTTGAAGGTCGAGTCTCAGGTAGATAAGGTGGTCAAAAAGGCTTTTGGCACTTTGGCATTCATCAGTCAGAGTATTGAGTATAGAAGTTGGGAGGTCATGTTGCAGTTGTATAAGACGTTGGTGAGACCGCATTTAACATATTATGTTCAGTTCTGGGCACCATGTTATAAGAAAGATATTGTCAAGCTTGAAAGGGTTCAGAAAAGATTTACGAGGATGTTGCCAGGACTAGAGGGTGTGAGACAATAGGTGCAGGAGTAGGCCATTCGGCCCATCTAGCCAGCACCGCCATTCAATGTGATCATGGCTGATCATCCCCAGTCAGTACCCCGTTCCTATAGGGGTTCCTATATGAGCTGTAGGGAGAGGTTGAGTAGGCTAGGTCTCTATTCCATGAAGGACCAAGGCAAGTGGAACAAGTGTAGCTGGGACATTGTTGGCTGGTGTTGGCAAGTTGGGCCGAAGGGCCTGTTTCCACACTGTATCACTCTATGACTAAATATCTGGCTAATATTTCCTGAATCATGGAGCAATATTTTGCTGCAGCATGCTGAGGTATTCAGCCCAATCTGTAAACTTGCAGAGAATACTGTTATTGCTAGTGTCGGGCTTTATGAGTATGTTTTTTAAGCATGTAGTGCTGTCGCTCATCCATGCAAAAAGTGTTCCTTATGCACACCAAACCTGGTAAGACAAAGTTTGACAATGGACATACCTTTTCTTTAGACTAAGAATACAACCTTGCCCATCTATTTGTATTCCATGTATCAGCCTTAATTAAAATCCCTCTAGGTGAAAGGCCATGCAATTTCATATTATATTTATGATCAGATTATGTAGGTTCTGAAATAAAACACAAAATACTGGAAACACTCTGCAGGTCAGTCAGCAGCTGTAGAAAGAGCTGCAGTAGCAAATCTAAAGTTTTGGGTTGAAGATCTTTAATCAGAGCTAAGAAAGTGAGAAAACGAGCTGGTTTAAAGTTGCAGAAAGGGCAGGGGAAGGCATAAGAGGACCTAAAAAATATATGTGGTAGAGTGAGGCCCAGGTGGTGTCAATGGTTAAAAGATCAAGCCGTGGAGTTCAGTGGATGACTTTGTTTTGCCTGTAATAAGATGAAGGTGGTGACATCTTGCTCCTTACTGAAGTCTTCTGCCGAAATGTATAATCAAAAGATTACATAAGCAGTAAGGCCTTTATCACTAAATCATGTAATTTTATCTTGCCTTGCTCTGTTACTTTCTCCTTCAAACCATGAACACTTGTTGCAACATCACCTTCCTTTAAAAATCCTTGTTCTCCATAGTTGCATCCTTGCATGATCTACATTTTGACCTGTGGGCTCTGCCAAAAGACATTCTCCTACCCACCCAGGTTGTCAATCCCAATCTGAATTATTTTTGCCATTCAATTAATTCAGTGCTCATGTCTTGAAACATTTCCCTTCATAATTTTTTTGCAGGACAATTTATATGATCATTCTCTCCACTATACCATTAATCATGGCTTCTCTACTTCAATGTCAATTTTGGCCACATACAGTGCCCTCCATAATGTTTGGGACAAAGATGCATCATTTATTTATATGCCTCTGTACTCCACAATTTGAGATTTGTAATAGAAAAAAATCACATGTGGTTAAAGTGCACATTGTCAGATTTTATATATTTTTATACATTTTGGTTTCACCATGTAGAAATTACAGCTGCGTTTATACATAGTCCCCCCCATTTCAGGGCACCATAATGTTTGGGACACATGGCTTTGCAAGTGTGTTTAATTGCCTGGCTTAATGCAGGTATAAGAGAGTTCTCAGCACCTAGTCTTTCCTCCAGTCTTTCCATCACCTTTGGAAACATATTGCTGTTTATCAACAGTTGTGCCAATGAAAGTCAAAGAAGCCATTATGAGAGTGAGAAACAAGAATAAAACTGTTAGAGACATCAGCCAAACCTTAGCCTTACCAAAATCAACTGTTTGGAACATCATTAAGAAGAAAGAGAGCACTGGTGAGCTTACTAATCGCGAAGGGACAGGCAAGCCAAGGAAGACCTCCACAGCTGATGACAGAAGAATTCTCTCCATAATAAAGAAATATCCCCAAACCCCTGTCCGACAGATCAGAAACACTCTTCAGGAGTCAGGTGTGGATTTGTCAATGACCACTGTCTGGAGAAGACCATGAACAGAAATACAGAGGCTGCAAGATGCAAACCACTGCTTAGCCGCAAAAATAGGATGGCCAGGTTACAGTTTGCCAAGAAGTACTTAAAAGAGCCATCACAGTTCTGGAAAAAGGTCTTGTGGACATATGATCACACGGTATTGGGGGTTACACGGTATTGGGGGTTCAGTATTGATGTGGCTAGAGAACTGGCTGGCAAACAGGAAGCAAATAGTAGGAGTAAACGGGTCCTTTTCACAATGGCAGGCAGTGACTAGTGGGGTACCGCAAGGCTCAGTGCTGGGACCCCAGCTATTTACAATTTATATTAATGATCTGGACGAGGGAATTGAAAGCAACATCTCCAAGTTTGCGGATGACACTAAGCTGGGGGGCAGTGTTAGCTGTGAGGAGGATGCTAGGAGACTGCAAGGTGACTTGGATAGGCTGGGTGAGTGGGCAAATGTTTGGCAGATGCAGTATAATGTGGATAAATGTGAGGTTATCCACTTTGGTGGCAAAAACGGGAAGGCAGACTATTATCTAAATGGTGGCCGATTAGGAAATGGGGAGATGCAGCGAGACCTGGGTGTCATGGTACACCAGTCATTGAAAGTAGGCATGCAGGTGCAGCAGGCAGTGAAGAAAGCGAATGGTATGTTGGCCTTCATAGCAAGAGGATTTGAGTATAGGAGCAGGGAGGTTCTACTGCAGTTGTACAGGGTCTTGGTGAGACCACACCTGGAGTATTGCGTACAGTTTTGGTCTCCAAATCTGAGGAAGGACATTATAGCCATAGAGGGAGTGCAGAGAAGGTTCACCAGACTGATTCCTGGGATGTCAGGACTTTCATATGAAGAAAGACTGGATAGACTTGGCTTATACTCGCTAGAATTTAGGAGATTGAGAGGGGATCTTATAGAAACGTACAAAATTCTTATGGGGTTGGACAGGCTAGATGCAGGAAGATTGTTCCCGATGTTGGGGAAGTCCAGGACAAGGGGTCACAGCTTAAGGATAAGGGGGAAATCCTTTAAGACCGAGATGAGGAAAAACGTTTTCACACAGAGAGTGGTGAATCTCTGGAACTCTCTGCCACAGAGGGTAGTTGAGGCCAGTTCATTGGCTATATTTAAGAGGGAGTTAGATGTGGCCCTTGTGGCTAAAGGGATCAGGGGGTATGGAGAGAAGGCAGGTACGGGATACTGAGTTGGATGATCAGCCATGATCATATTGAATGGCGGTGCAGGCTCGAAGGGCCGAATGGCCTACTCCTGCACCTATTTTCTATGTATCTATGTATCTATGAGATGAAGATTAACTTATATCAGAGTGATGACAAGAGCAAAGTATGGAGGAGAGAAGGAACTGCCCAAGATCCAAAGCATATCACCTCATCTGTGAAACACGATGGTGGGGGTGTTTTGGCCTCGGCATGTATGGCTGCTGAAGGTACTGGCTCACTTATCTTCATTGATGATGAAACTGCTGATGGTAGAAGCATGATTAATTCTGAAGTGTATAGTCACATCCTATCTGCTCAAGTTCAAGAGTGTTTTATTGTAATATGTCGCGGATGGGACAATGAAATTCTTACTTGCTGCAGCACAACAGAATATGTAAACATAGTACATAACGGGGAAAGGGGAAAAAAAAATAAAAGGTTCAATAAATAACAAATATAGTGCAATAATAATCTAGTCTTTTGCAGCTCAGAGCTTATTCGTTGTTGTGTTTAATAGCCTGATGGCTGTAGGGAATAAGCTGTTCCTGAACCTGGACGTTACAGTTCTCAGGCTTCTGTACCTTCTTCCTGATGGCAATGGTGAGATGAGTGTGTGGCCAGGATGGTGTGGGTCCTTGATGATTTTGGCTGTCTTTTTGAGGCAGCGACTACGATAGATCCCTTCGACGGTGGGGAAGTCAAAGCCGGTGATGGACTGGGCAGTGGTCACAACTTCTTGTAGTCTTTTTCGCTCCTGGACGTTCAAGTTGCCGAACCAGGCCACAATGCAACCAGTCAGAATGCTCTCTACCGTGCACCTGTAGAGGTTTAGGAGAATCCTCTTCGACATGCCGAATCTCTGTAATCTTCTCAGGAAGTAGAGTCACTGATGTGCCTTCTTTATAATTGCATCGGTGCTGGGTGCAGGAAAGATCTTCGGAAATATGCACGCCCAGGAATTTGATGTTATTGACCCTCTCCACCATTGTCCCATTGAGGTGAACAGGATTGTGGGTCCTCATCCTTCCCCTACCAAAGTCCACAATTATTTCCTTGATCTTACTGATGTTGAGAGCAAGGTTGTTGTGGCACCATTTGGTCAGTCGGTCGATCTCACTTCTATACTCTGACTCATCCCCATCTGTGATTCGTCCAACTACAGTGGTGTCGTTGGGGAACTTGATGATGGAGTTCGCACTATGTTCGGCTACACAGTCATGGGTATAGAGTGAGTAAAGCAGGGGACTGAGCATGCAGCCTTGAGGTGCTCCCGTACTAATTGTTACTGAGGATGAAGTGTTTCCGTCAATTCGAACAGACTGTGGTCTGTGGATGAGGAAGTCAAGGATCCAATTGCAGAGGGATGCGCAGAGGCCCAGTTCCGTGAGCTTGGTAACCAGCTTGGAAGGGATGATGGTATTAAACGCCAAGCTGTAGTCTTTTAACAATAGCCTGACGTAAGTGTTTTTATTGTCCAAGTGGTCCAACGCGGAGTGGAGAGCCAGTGAAATTGCATCCTCTGTTGACCTGTTGTGGCGTTATGCGAACTGTAGTGGGTCGAGGATCTTGTCGAGGTAGGAGTTGATGTGCGCCATAACCAACCTCTCAAAGCACTTCATCACCACAGACGTTAGTGCCACTGGTCGATAGTCATTGAGGCACGTCACCTTGCTCTTCTTGGGCACCAGTATTATTGATGCCCTCTTGAACCAGGTGGGAACCTCAGATCTCTTAAAGCAGGTGGGAACCTCAAACAAATGCCTCAAACTCATTGGCCGGTGGTTCATTGTACAGCAAGACAATGATCCCAAACATACTGCTAAAGCAACAAAGACGTTTTTCAAAGATAAAAAATGGTCAATTCTTGAGTGGCCAAGTCAATCACCCGATGTGAACCCAGTTGTTTATGTTATTGACCCTCTCCACCATTGTCCCATTGAGGTGAACAGGATAAAACCCATACCTTTTATACGCTGAAGAGAAGACTGAAGAGGACTAGCCCCCAAAACGAGCAAGCTAAAGATGGCTGCATTACAGGCCTGGCAGAGCATCACCAGAGAAAACACTCAGCAACTGGTGATGTCCATGAATCGCGGACTTCAAGCAGTCATTACATGCAAAGGATATGCAACAAAATACTAAACGTGACTAGTTTCATTTACATGACATTGCTGTGTCCCAAACATGATGGTGCCCTGAAATGGAGGGACTATGTATAAACACTGCTGTAATTTCTACATGGTGAAACCAAAATGTATAAAAATGGCCTTTATTAAAATTTGACAATGTGCACTTTAACCACATGTGAATTTTTTCTATTACGAATCTCAAATTGTGGAGTACAGAGGCAAATAAATAAATGATGGGTCTTTGTCCCAAACATTATGGAGGGCACTGTATTTTCTTAATTTTCTTGAAATGCTTTTCCTTTGGGTCTATTGTCTATTTTGGTATTCATCCTGAGAAGAAAGTAAAAACTGTCTTTCTATTTTTCATTAACTTCCAAATGTCACCTCATCCAGATTTGGAGTCCAACCAGGATGATGTCAATCGTAAACAAATATCTAACCAGTTTCTGATACCGTATTTGCTATAGCAGAAAACATTTCAACTGCAATAATGTTACCCATCTCAACCCTTCTTTGAATAAACCCCACATCTGTGTCTTGGTCACCTCCAATTATGCGATCATTTATTTTCTATCTGCTATTCATGGATTTGTGATCATCTTAATTCCGTTCCATCATATACCATTATTCCTTTTAATATAACCACTTTGGACGACTGGGGACCAATAATTAAATCCCTGTCCTTTTCATGGCGTCACCGTACCCTTTCTTGCTTCAATTCCACCATCCCCTCATTTTCTGTCGACTCCATCCTTTTGACCTTTCCCCCTGGCCATTGATAGACATGCTTCCAGCCCTGGATACAAATTAGACCCCTCCATGCTACCAATCCCATCTTCATTAATCATCTTTGATCTAGTTCGGGTCACTGCCCAATTATTCCACCTCTGTCTTAAATGGTTCTTATTATAGGGAGAAAGCAGCTTGAGTTTTACCTCTGTTTAAATGCTGCATGAATAAAATAGTTTAGCTGAGGAGGTAAAGTGAAATATCTCAATGTATTGTCATGTTATTCATTAATTGTAATATTCTGTTTGCAGATGAAGATGAGGATGAAGATGAAGAGGAGGATTTTGATGATGATGATGAATGGGAAGATTAGGTTATTTTTCCAGCAAGACTATAATCCTTGCTGTGTTTCTGATTTCCTGTAAAATTGTCCTGTAAATGTTTTGCAGAATTTGCTGTATATTTTTGTTGCCTTTTGCTCTTTTTCATAATCTGTGCAATACCTCATATAATAATTCACTTGATAAAGTATTGTGGGTAAAGTTGCACCCTATGCAAGAAAGATGTCGGGACAAATAAGGAACTACACATATGTGTTCATTCTAGCAACAAAATAAATTGGGTGATGGAATAGAGTTTGAATTGAACTTTAATTATGCTTGTTAAAAGCCAGAGTAGTAACACTATTTTTTCAAATCCTGCATTTTCTGTACCTAAGAAGAAACGACACTTATTAAAACCACGTAGCACTATGAACTTTTTAGATATTCCTCTTCTGTTCAGACTCTTCAATGCTTTGTTGCCGAAACTGACAGAACTTTGCACCCTGAAGTAATTCACTACAAGAATGCACAGCGTATGGGCAACTCATTTGTGTTTTGCTATACAGTAATAACTTATCTCGAAGGATACAATACAAAGTTGTAACCAGCGTATCTGTGATGAATGTCTAATACTATTTTCAGCAATACAGTTCTGCCAACTTTTTCAGTTGAAATCCCCTTGCTTATACATTGGGTAAACGTTTATACTCTCAACTGCTTCCATGTTTGGAAATTAGGTTATGTTTCAAATAGGAATCTGAGCTCTCTTATGAAAACACTAAACGCAATTGTGGGAAGAAGATTTATCCCTTAAGGTGCTAAGTAAAAGCATTTCTTCTAATCATACGCTGTGCATATTTAGCAGCATAAGGGTTAATGGAAAATAGTCTAATGTTCAGTTTTCTGATGAAGAAGGCTGTGATTAGGAATTTGTTTAAAATTCGTAAAGGGCTGTGCTTAATGCTTGTTAAACTGAAAATTTGGGAATATTTGGAAGTGAACTCATGTAATGATGAATGTTGATATCAATATCTTTACATTATAGACCGTTTGATGACCTTGCATCAGAATCAAAGAGTAAACTCTTAATGCAGATTACAATTATGGAATGGAACTTTTAATTGAAAAGTATACTTAAAATAAATATTTTAAATTACCAAAATCTATATGTCAAGTCTGTTGTGATTTATTACAAGGGCGAAGGTTAAGGATCACTGGTGCTGTTTTAGTGCTGGCTTTTATCCAGCTGTTCACTTTGATTATTTTCACCCACAACTGTGACATTATTTTGGTTTGCTGCTCTGTCACCTCCACTTTTCCTTGGATAATGTGTGCAATGGATTTACTTGCTATCTTAATTTCTGCAACTGTTGACAAATACTCAATGTACAATTTCTGGCTGTTCTTTGTACGTATCCAAAGCACTGTGGATGCGTTCTCTTTAATTCTGGAAACCAAATCAATTTCCATTTTAGACGCCTCTTAATCTGTCAACTGTAATCCTAAGCATAACATTCAGAAACTCTAACCCTTTGTTATTTTTTTTTATTTGTGCCATGCTTTCTTAAAATAGAACTGAGATTGAGACATTCATAAAGCCTTAAATAACATCCAAGCTTTGAAAATGTTACAACATATTTAAACTTCTGTATTAAAATATATATAACCATTCTACCAAAGAGAATTTATTGTTTCATGAGTGTGCCTGAGTTTTCATGGCATAGTATATTTGCTTATGCTATTGACGACTGTGATTATTATTTTTGGGTCACCTGTATCATTTGTGGCTTGTGTTCAATCATATGCCATGTGGCTGGAACCTGCCTTAATTTATAGCCAAACAAATCAACTGGGGAAAATGTTTTTGATTTTCATTTTATGAAATGCATGTTTTGAGTGCTTGTCTCATTAGCATCCTTTTAACAGCTTAAAATATTTTGACAGCACTATCTATCTTCTTCTATATTTAAAACTCTGTGTGTGTGTGGGTGCCTGCTTGACTTGTGCCAGCCAGCTACGCCAACACCGCACGCAGAAACGCCGAGATTTTTTTCCATTTCGTTAGAGATTTCACTTTTCTTTAAGAATAGCCGCTCCTGATTAAATTTCGTCGTGTTTATGTACACTTTTTAAAATAAAATCCTTCTTCCCCCCCCCCCCCAAAATGTTTAAAAAACAGCTCTCAGCCATAGAATGTTAGTGAACGTTCCGTTGTGTGATGTCACAATGCCCAATGCTCACATATGTCCAATCGGAATAGATCCATTTACATATGCCTTTGCAGCAGCCCCAGCCCCACCCCACAGCCTGGGTCGAAGCGAGTCGTCACGTGTGTGGGAATAGAGAAAGAGGATTGGGGGTGTGGAATGGGGAACAGACGGACTGTCCTTACCCCCCTCCCCCCTTCCACTCTCCCTCCCCACTATTTCCACTCTCCCACAACCTCTCTCCCCCTCCCTTCACATTCTTCCCCCTCCCATCCCTCCCCTCCTCCCCCACACCTCTCTCTCCATCCCCATCTCTCTCTCCCCCTCCCCATCCCTCTCCCTCCCCCTCTCCATCTCCCTCCCCCACCATCTCCCTCTCTGCCCCCTCCTCCTCCCACCCCCATCCCTCTCTCCCCCACCCCCTTACCTCCCCCACCCCTTCCCACTCTCCCCCACCCCTTCCCCCTCACCACTCTTCCCCCTCCATCCACACTCTACCCCCTACCCCAGCTCCCTCCTCGCCTCCCTCCACCCTCCCCCACACCTCTCCCCCCTCGCCTCCCCATCCCTCTCCTCCCCTCTCCACCCCTCTCCCTCCCCTCCCCCTCCTCCTCCCACCCCCATCACTCTCTCCCCATCCCCCTTCCCTCTCTACCCCACCCCCTTCCCCCTCCCCCCGTCCCCTTCCCCCTACCCCGCTGTCCCTCTTCCACCACTCACCCTACCCCTCTCCCCCTCCCTCTCTCCCACTTCCACCACTCCCCCTACACCTCTCACCCTCCCTCCCCTTTCTTCCACTTATCTCCCAAACCCATCCCCATCTCCCTCTCCCCCCTCCCTTCCCTCTCCCTCCCCTCTCTCCCCCATACCCCTCTCCTCCTCCCTCCACACTCTTCCCCATCTCCCTCCCCCACCCCTCTCTCTCCCCCCCTCCCTTCCCTCTCCCTCCACACTCTTCCCCCTCCCTCCCCACCCCTATCCCTCTTCCCCCCACCCCCTTCCCTCTCCCCCACCCCCCTACCCCATCTCCCTCCTCTCCTCCTTCACACCTCTCTCCTCCCCCTCTCCCTCCCTCTCCCTCTCCTCCCCTCCCCCCACCCCATCCCTCTCTCCCCCACCACTCCCACCCCACTCTTCCCCCTCCCTCCACACTCTTCCCCCTCTCTCCACTACCCAATCTCCCTCCTCCCCTCCCCCACCCCTCTTCACCCCCATCTCCACCCCATCCCCTTCCCTTCTCTCTTGCACCACTCCCTGCTACCCCTCTTCCCCTCACTCCCCACTCTTCATCTCTCCCTCCGCCCTCCCTCTCTCTCTCCCTCTCTTCCACCTACTTCTCTCTCCCCTTCCCCTCATCCCCTCTCTCCACCTCTAACATCCCCTCCCACCCCCTACCCCTCTCCCCCTTCCTGCCCTCCCCACTCTCCTCCCTCTCCCCCACCCTGCTCTCCTCTCCCTCCCCAATCTCCCCTTTCCTCCTCCCCCTCTCCTCTCCCTCCCCCTCTCCCCTCCCTCCCCTCTTCTCTCCCCATCCTGTCTACCTCTCCCCCCCTCCCCTCTTCTCTCCCCACCCCGTCTCCCTCTCCCCCTCCACCCGCCTGTATGTTTGGGGGGTGGTTAGTGTGAGTGTGATGCCGCAGCCCCACACCCCCCCCCCCCCCAAACGCGCGTTGGGGAAACAGCCCGCCAACAGTCTCTCTGTCTTTAAGAAGGAACTGCAGATGCTGGAAAATCGAAGGTACACAAAAAAAAAGCTGGAGAAACTCAGCGGGTGCAGCAGCATCTATGGATCGAAGGAAATAGGCAAAGTTTCGGGACGATACACGTCTGAAGATGGGTTTCGGCCAAAAGCGTTGCCTATTTCCTTTGCTCAATAGATGCTGCTGCACCCGCTGAGTTTCTCCAGCTTTTTTTTGTGTACCAGTCTCTCTGTCTCTCCCCTCTCTCTCTCTCTCTCTCTCTGCCCTTCTCTCTTCACAGCCCGCAGCTCGACTCATGCACGCCCGCTCAAACCCCCCCCCTTACCTCTCTCCCCCATCCTCTCCTTCCTCTCTCCACCCCCTCCTCTCTCCCCCTTCCTCTCCACCCTCCTCCCCTTCTTCAAATTTTATTTTTTCTAACATTAAATTTTCTCTCTCTGCCCCCCCCCCCCTCTAGACGCACATGAGAGGTGAGGGCTATTCGTCAGTGGATAGGGTGGAGATGGGATAAAAGAAGCCAATTAAAAAAATTAAGATAATATCAAGGGGGTGATGAGTGTGTGTGTTTGTGGGTGCCAGATTCCCACCACACAAACGTGCTTTGGAGGAACAGACCCAACGGGGGGTGGTGGTTAGTGTGACGCCACAGCCCCCCCCCCCACCCCGCAAACGCACGTTCGGTGTCCAGACCCAACGGGTCTGCACTTGGTCTAGTTAACACTTAAAAGTATGAATATTGCACATGATTTTTTTTTTTAAATGTGCCTAAGCATAAAGCCAAATGATATTTCCCTCTTAAAAGTATTGATTATCTCTTCCATTTGAACAATCTCTCCCA
This sequence comes from Malacoraja senta, assembly GCA_038087875.1. Classification (NCBI taxonomy): domain Eukaryota; kingdom Metazoa; phylum Chordata; class Chondrichthyes; order Rajiformes; family Rajidae; genus Malacoraja; species Malacoraja senta. Next base: position 3,779 of record JAXLNO010002043.1, on the reverse strand, counting down.
TTTGAACGATCTCTCCTTTCATCACAGGTTTTATTTGGGAGTGACAAACTTTTCCTCCATTCCCTTTCCCTTCTAAAGTCGGGTATCTTTGAATATAAATATTCATAATTGAAAAACTACACTGAAACAAAATCAAATGTAATACATTTTGCACAAGTTTAACGAGCAAAACAAACTTGGTCGCGCAATGTTTTTCTCAGCTAATTTGTGCAATATCACAACTTTCAAGGTGGGAGAGGTTAAAAAGTAGCTTATAGAAATAGAATGCCACATTTATATTCAGCCTTGATTCATTTGAATTACAAATCTAGTTTTAAAATAGTGTTTTTCTGATGCATTATTTTGCAGGGGAAATTTGTTTTACTTCAACCTTTGTATGATTCTGTGGTCTTAAACGTAACTTCAAACAGTAGCTGCTTACCTGACTAAATAGAAGAGCACATCCATTTGTTGATGATTTGAGTGATGTTTCAACCTTTGTTAATTTACAGTGGGGTAGATAAAGGAAGGTTTGAGGGCCCTCTGGTGGTTCTTTGAACTGAAACAATACCAGTTCCCCTCAACATTGGCAGAACTTGTCCTGTGCCCCTTTAATTCCACACAATTTCTTCAGCTCTGGGAACACAAATCTGCCGCCAGCTTTGCCTGTACCAAACAGTCCTTGTACCGGACCTTGAGGAGAAGAAGGGTCTGGACCCGAGACGTCACCCATTCCTTCTTTCCAGAGATGCTGCCTGACCCGCTGAGTTGCTCCAGCATTTTGTGTCCACCTTGTTCCAGACCTACTTGGGACCACTCCTGCCGTTCTTTGTCTTGGACATTGTTGCATTGGTGTCATATTCTGCACCCATGTGGAACTCGTTCCACACTTTTGCGGCCAATTTCTACCCTGTTCTCACATTTAGGGGGTCCATCTCTGATACTTCCCTCTGGACCTCTCCGTCTCCATCTGTGGAGATAGACTAGCTACCAACATATTTTGGGATGTGGGCTAAAGCAAGCGGGTGGGATTAGTGAAGTTGGGGCATATCCGTCGCCGTGGGCAAGTTGGGGGCATATCCGTCGCCGTGGGCAAGTTGGGCCAAAGGGCCTGTTTCCACTCTCTGCGACTGACTCAATGTGTGTACTCTGAGCCAGTACTCCCGAGGACTCCACGTTACATATGAAGCAAATATTTATTGTCTTCACAATGGAGAACATAACTAATATATATATATATATATATATTTTCCTTTTCTCCTGTTATGTACTATGTTTACATATTCTGTTGTGCTGCAGCAAGTGAGAATGTCATTGTCCTATCTGGGACATATGACAATAAAACACTCTTGGCTCTTGAAATATAGCAGATAACTCGGGGACTAACATGAGTAAGGAACTTAAAATAGCTAGAACAGTGAACGAAAAGACCTAGAGAACCTTGTGTCTAAAAGCTAACATCTGAATCTTTCAGCTAGTGCTCTAAATACAACAGAGATAGGGGGTGCATTGAACATGGAACAGGACAGCACAAGAACAGGACCTTTGGTCCACAATGCCTGCCAAACATGATACCAAAGATAGACACAAAGTGCTGGAGTGAGGAACATGATATCAAGACCATCTCTTAGCTTAAACTATATCATTCCATTTCATGCATGTCCATAAGACTATCCAAAAGTCTCTCAAATGCCACTATCCTTGCAGCAAAGGTGCTATTCAAGAACAAAGGGAAATAACTAAATGAAGGCTAGTACAAATTGTTGGGGGCATGCTGCAATCTACAACAAAATGAAATCAATGCACTTAGCAAAATGCTACATAATTATACCAAGGCAACATGATTTGATGAAAAGTAAATTGTATTTGGCTATTTTTATGTCCAGGTTAGTAGAATGATCAAAGTGAATCAGCAAATGTATTTTCTTTTTGGAAGACGTTTCATTATTATTTGTGAAGTTGGGTTTAATGTGTTGGCATAGAGACTTGGTAAAGGAGTGTTTTTTGAGAATAAATGGAAAATAAGTGGAAAAGTAAACAACAATGAGGATGCAGCCAGGTTGTGAGTGTGTCACCCGCACAAAATTGGAGGAACAGCACCTCATAATTCGCTTTGGCAACTTACAACCAGTGGTGTCGATAAGTGACTCATGTTATGAGTCATGCATTTGTAGTTACGCCCACTAGCTTGTTAGCATCGTGGTCTGCTGCATTCCTTTAGTTTAAAGTGGAACTCTTAAGAGAGAAGTGGTATTGCTTTGTAACCAATAAAGTCTATATACAGTGGCTTGCAAAAGTTTTCATACCCCTTGAACTTTTCCACATTTTGTCACGTTACAACCACAAACGTAAATGTATTTTATTGGGATTTTATGTGATAGACCAACACAAAGTGGTGCATAATTGTGGTGGAAAGAAAATGATACATGGTTTTCAATTTTTTTTACAAATAAAAAACTGAAAAGTCGCGTGCAAAAGTATTCAACCCCCCTGAGTCAATACGTTGTAGAACCACCTTTCGCTGCAATTACAGCTGCAAGTCTTTTGGGGTATGTCTCTACCAGCTTTGCACATCTAGAGACTGAAATTTTTGCCCATTCATCTTTGCAAAATAGCTCAAGCTCAGTCAGATTGGATGGAGAGCGTCTGAACAGCAATTTTCAAGTCTTGCCAGATATTCTCAATTGGATTTAGGTCTGGACTTTGACTGGGCAATTCTAACACATGAATATGCTTTGATCTAAACCATTCCATTGTAGATCTGGCTGTATGTTTAGGGTTTGTCCTGCTGGAAGGTGAACGTCCGCCCCAGTCTCGTCTTTTGCAGACTCTAACAGGTTTTCTTCCAAGATTGCCCAGTATTTGGCTCCATCCATCTTCCCATCAACTGACCAGCTTTCCTGTTCCTGCTGAAGAAAAGCATCCCCACAGCATGATGCTGCCACCACCATGTTTCACAGTGGGGATGGTGTGTTCAGGGTGATGTGCAGTGTTAGGTTTCCGCCACACATAGCGTTTTGCATTTAGGCCAAAAACTTCAATTTTGGTCTCATCTGACCAGAGCACCTTCCTCCACATGTTTGCTGTGTCCCCCACATGGCTTGTGGCAAATTGCAAACGGGACTTCTTATGGCTTTTTTTCAACAATGGCTTTCTTCTTGCCACTCTTCCATAAAGGCCCGATTTGTGGAGTGCACGACTAATAGTTGTCCTGTGGACAGATTCTCCCACCTGAGCTGTGGATCTCTGCAGCTCCTCCAGAGTTACCATGGGCCTCTTGGCTGCTTCTCTGATCAATGCTCTCCTTGCCCGGCCTGTCAGTTTAGGTGGACGGCCATGTCTTGGTAGGTTTGCAGTTGTGCCATACTCTTTCCATTTTCGGATGATGGATTGAACAGTGCTCCGTGAGATGTTCAAAGCTTGGGATATTTGTTTATAACCTAACCCTGCTTTAAACTTCTCCACAACTTTATCCCTGACCTGTCTGGTGTGTTCCTTGGGCTCCATGATGCTGTTTGTTCACTAATGTTCTCTAACAAACCTCTGAGGCCTTCACAGAACAGCTGTATTTATACTGAGATTAGATTACACACAAGTGGACTCTATTTACTAATTAGGTGACTTCTGAAGGCAATTGGTTGCACTGGATTTTATTTAGGGGTATCAGAGTAAAGGGGGCTGAATACTTTTGCACGCGACACTTTTCAGTTTTTTATTTGTAAAAATTTGAAAACCATGTATCATTTTCCTTCCACTTCACAATTATGCGCCACTTTGTGTTGGTCTATCACATAACATCC
>JAXLNO010002042.1:0-18633 GCA_038087875.1 Malacoraja senta | reverse complement strand
AGAAGTCGCCGCTGCGGAAGCACCTAAAAGCGGTCTCCCACCAGGGACCCGCGGGCTTCCGGTGTTGCCGTCCGCCAGACCCGCGGTTGTAGCCTCCGAATCTCCGGGGGCCAGGCCGCAGCAGCGCTCCACCACAGCTCCACCCGCTCCGGACTCGGCCAGCCCCGCGACGGTGAGTAGTCCGCAGCTCCGCAACTGGAGTCCCAGGTCGTTCCTGCCGGAGGCCGCTCCACGTTGCCCAGCCCCAACGACAAACGGAGACCCGACAAAGAAAAGGTCGGGTCTCCCGTGCAGGGGAAAGATATTAAAGTCCCCCCCCCCACCCCACACACATACCACGACAAGAACAAATAAATAAAAACCACATAGAAACGAGACAAAAATAATAAAAAGACAGACGGACTGCAGGGCCGCTGCTGACGAGAGTCGCGCCGCCCATCCGGTAGAGATTTACCTCATGATCTCGAACATCGCCTCATGTGAAAATGTGATTCATTATTTATTGATATTTCTTCAAATTGTTCACCAATCTGAGATCGTTTTTAAATCAAACGAGCTGGTGAGGTCACAATGGCTCCTCTCGCTCACAGTCGATCGCCCGGCCGTCCGCAGCCCCCCCCCCCCTCCACCCTTGGGCTCTAGATCGAAGCCGATAACGAGTCTTTCTCGAGTTATTCACGAATTCTCCTGAGTTATTCACGAATTCTCCCGAGTTTTCAAACTCGCTGAATGTTCGTAGGAGTCCGTAGGATGCCGTAAGAGTCCTGCATATATCGTAGCGGCTCGTTATGCCAGCCGTAGTGATTCGGGGCAATTATTTTCCTCATGGACATTTTTCATCATGGTGAAAACACTTCCCGACTTACCTGATGCCCCAATAACTCGGTAAAGTGGAACAGGCCATTTATGTTAACCCCCCTCCCCGGACTCGCAGTCATTTTGTCGCCTCCCGACTCATAGTTGAACGCCCCGCCCCGCCCAGGGCTCTGGATTGAAGCCGCTGAACACGCAGTGCGCCCACGCCTCGACTGGGGATTTCCGACAGAACCCAATGCCGAGGAGCACACGAGTAATGACGTCGCAAAGAACGAGTCTTCATTTCCCGAACATTCTTCACCGCCCCGCACCGCCCGCAGCCCAGCAGAGGTCCCGAGACGTCCGAGAGCTGGCGATGCCCGCCGCCCGCTTGCAGTGGGCCCCATCCGCGCTGCCAGCTCGCCGACTTCAAGTCCGTAGTCTCCGTCTCTGTCACCCTCCACTCAACTCAGCACTCCTCCCTCCACTCCCCCTTCCTCCTCCCACTTGTTCCCCTCCAGCACCTTCCTCTCTCCTGCCCTTCTCCCCCCCCGCTCTCCATCCTCTCCCCCTCACCCCTCTATCTCCCCCACTCCCGCTCTTCCCCTCCATCCACCCTCTCCCCCTTTTTCCGTTCTCCCCCTCTCCCCATCTCTCCCCCTCTCCCCCACCCCTCCCCCTCTCCCCTCACCCCATGCCCCTCCACCCCCCCCTCTTCCCCCCGATAGCCCTTTCCCCCTCTCCCCTCCTCCCCCCCTCCCCCTTGCAAACGGTCTGTATGTCCTTCCGTCTTTGATGTTCTATAGTATGTTAAATGTATGTTTTATTGTTCTTTAGCTTGTTTTATGTTCGCGGGTGCGTTGCGGGGGCGTGGGTGGGTTAGCTTTGGGTAAAACGTTGTCTAATCTCTTACCTCGACGGCGAAGCGATCTCTTATCCGTATCGTATCTCCGTCCCCACTGCGCCCTAACAACGATGAGTGGCGGCCTCTTACTGGAGACCGACATCGGGAGATCCCAACAGCGGGGACCTACGGGACTTAAGTTAAGCCAAGTTAAGTCACTTTTATTTCTATAGCACATTTAAAAACAACTCTCGTTGACCAAAGAGCTTTATATTGGTGGAGGTGCTTACATTATACAACAGTGGTTCATAAATTAAGTACATACATAAACACATACATATTGCCCTCCCTCAGAGGACGTAAAGAATGGCTTGAGAGTAAAGATGAGGTTAAGTCTCGACTTAAAAGAGTCGATAGCGGTGGCAGTTCTTATGGGAAGAGGGATGCTGTTCCACAGTCTTGGAGCTGCAACCGCAAAGGCGCGGTCGCCCCTGAGCTTATGCCTAGACCGCGGGATGTTCAGTAACCCCAAGTCGGCCGAGTCGTGGAGCTGGCAATCCCTTTCCAACGGATCGACCTCGAAGCTTCGACCGTTTGGATCGCCCCGACGCGGAGCTTCGATCGCCGGCTTCGGGATCTTCGATCGACCCAACGGATGGTTTGATTTCCGCGGCCGCGGGAAAATAAAGATAGAGGAAGATTAGACTCTATTGCCTTCTATCACAGTGAGGAATGTGTGGAATTCGCCGTGGTGGATGTTTCAATTAACGTTTATGTACTTGTGTGTCTTGTTGCATTTTTTTGCTATGGCTGTACGGTAAATCAAATGTCACTGTACCTTAATTGATACACGTGACAATAAGAGACCTTTGAAACCTTTGAAAACTTTGCATTGGTGGATTTTCTACGAGATTCGGTTTCATCTCAAACTCCAAAGACGTAGTTTAATATGCTTGGTATGAATGTAAAACTATCTCTAGTGTGTGTAGGGTACAGTTAATGTGCATTGATCGCTGGTCGGTGCGGATTCGGTTGGGCGAAGGGCCTGTTTCCGCTCTGTATCATCAAACTAAACTAAAGCAAATCAAAATACTTCGCGAGTACCATTGCTGTCTGACCTGCATTTCCAATATTTTTCCGTTTCAGTTCTAGTTTCCTAGCATCTGCTTTAGTTTCTTTAACTGGTTCTAAAACTGACAGTTGATATCATTGTCACTTTCCCCTAATTGCGTTTCATCTATCCATCGTCAGTCCACTCTCTCTGGGTCCACAATGTCAGTTCTAAAATGGCGTACTACCTCAGTTATTTAATATTTAGGTCCAAACCTCCCTACAAATACGGTGCCCTCTCCATAATTACTGCTAATTTCCTTTCACCGATCTTCATATCAATGAATGTGTGGGACAAATCATATAATCGACCTCGTCACTTAGACATTTTCAATTCATGCCAAGGCCAGCTTTAGCACTTCAGTTTCAACACCCTTGTTGATCACTGTTACTTCATTGCTAGGCACGTATTCTGGACCACGTGTTACCACGTCGATACCCGTCTTTATTTGTCTTGTTCGATTATGTTCGAGTGGCGATTATAACAACGGGTAATCGACAACTATTATTGATAGTACGGAGGAATAGAATGATTTAATTAAGTACTTTCGACATTTTTTATTATTTCGCAGACTTATTTGGGAATTCACCAGTTAAGTTTTGCAAAGCGACTGCGTAAGCTGTTGCCCTTTCAGCATTGAAATACTTTTGCCGTTCACTGAAACGCATTGACGGGACTGTGAGGATGAAGACCCTTCGTGGTTGAATTAACCGCAACACCATTCTCGGCGAATATATCGTAATTTGGAAAGAGACCCAATAAGAAATAAATATGTTGGTCTGCAATTTGCCCCAAAGGAGAGGCTCCAGAGATGACAGATTAGAAAAGAGGTTCAGAGGCATTAAAAAACTGTGAATTAAATAACGAAAAAGCATGGATGTTGAAATGTCGCTATGGCATTATTCGACTAAGAAACAAAGAAACTAATAAAGGAATACAGAAAAAAAATTGGGGGAAAAATACTGTAGGTCCGAAAATAAAGAACATAACAAATGAAATGACGAGTTTGCAGAGGAAATTGTGTTCATGAATGAAGTGCAAACCATTCACAGCTCAACGACGACCACCAGCAAAGCAGTGCAACGGACGTATGCTGCACCCACAGCACGGAAGTTCAATTGTCGATAATTTCGCTTACAATTTGCGATGTTGTCAGGAAAATTTTTTGAGCGGTGCATTCCAGCTCCACAAAGAGGCAACTTACATGGCACACCGTCAAGTGGTAATTTCCAACAATTTAATTGTTATGTGTTTGATGCGTTTGACGCGTTTTTGAAAAGACTGTGCACAGTTACCATTTAATACATAATGCGCCTGTATAAATTGAACGCTGAAAATACTCTGTAAATCAGGCACCATTTCTGTAAGAGAAGCAAAACGGATCAAATGCCCACGATCAAAACTGAAAATGGAAAAGTTGGATATCAGTTGCAGAGAAGATGCTGGTGGAAAGGGTAGAACAATAAAAAGATCATATTGGCCCAGAACCATCAACCATTACAATTATTGAAATAAATATAATGTTTTTTTTTAAAATTATGTTCTGCCTAACATATTTGGAAGGCCCGTCAGTTTTAATGCAAGGGAGGAATCTCAGACACAAGTCATAGATGGACGGAAGATGAAAATGCTGAGTTGTAAAAAAAACATCCGAATTGGGAGGGTCACCTGTAGAGTTCGACATTGAAGCCGGAAGCAGTAACCCGTGCAGATGATAGACAAGGGGTTGTTGCTGAAGCGTACGTTGGGGGCGCTCAAAATATAGCAACAAGCCACAGTCAGCGTACCGTGGGTATGGGAAGGAAATTAATGTGGCCGCAATGAGAGGGTGAGGATCTAACCTGCCGTCTGACCGCAGGTTATCCGCTGTGCTGTCATATTATCTGCTGTGGTATCACACTAACAAGGAACCATAGAAGTCTTACAGAACCCCAGGAAGGACTCTATTCGGTGCATCTTGATATTCTCCGTAGCTAAGACCTGATTAAATGAATCCCACTTCCCAACACTTGGACTGAAGCGCCGCTGACAGAATTAAATGCATTTATAAGGAACTTGGTTTGACAAATTAGATTAATATCAATTGGTTTTTGGTGGGCAACATGGACATTGTGAGCCAGAGGCCTATTTCTGTGTTGTGCGAATGTATGGATTAAAACAACTCAGATGCTAGAAATCTAAATAAAAGCCGGTCATGTCACGAAAGTAGAAACCACGAAAGGCTCAACTTTACAATGAGAATTTAGTTGTGTTTCTTTTCCTCATCAGTCAGCAATATGTTTGAATATTATTTTAAAAATATGATAGATTTGGTTCCGATTCTCGGTTATGCGTCAAGCACAGCGGACAGAACCTCATGATGTATCTGCGGCAAACCTTTAATGAATGTTAACATTATATCGCTGTTAACTAATTGCTGGATCAGTTGTCCGTATTAAAGCAAATCAATTGTGCAATGGGATTCTGAAACCGCAGCCCCCTGAGTAGAAAATCAACCAATAATTCTGAATAATTTCGAATAATTACATTATTATACCAATGTATAATAGGGATCGCATTTATTTCCAATACTACCGGTGTAATGTGAACAGATATATCACCGGATATTTCAGCTCATCCCTGAATTTCCTCTGCGTTCGTCCAAAGATACATGTGTTGGTGCATGTGCTGAGAAACCCGAACATACGGCCACATTGTTGTAGTATATATATATAGGCGTTCTTAAGTATCTGTCTGTGTTGGAGTAGTTTAGTGCTTGGCATTTCTTAGAATGTGCAACATCGGGTGTCCACAGTAAAATGAAATTGGCTGACAGACCGAACAATAATACCATGGACCTTCACCGATTCTCCACCTCTGGGTCATTCTGATTCCCATTGATATTTCTGATTGCTCGCTGGACATTTGCTTTTATAATGTACATGATCGTTAAAGTATTAAACAGCAAAATTAAACAGATTGGAAATAACGGAGTTATGATACAATCAAATAACACGTGTGCTCTCCACAATGCAGACGTAAAATATTCGGACTTGGCGAAGCATCGACAAGGGTCGACTGCAAAGTAACATGGAATAGACCTAGCACATCTCACTGCCGCTACTGTCATTATCCCGACAATCGCATCTCTCCGTACAATATCATTTCCGCAGCTTCTGACAAAAGATGGCGCAGTAGCGATCAAAAATCAAAGCAACCGTAAACCAAACGGAACAGTCAGAGATGGTGATCCATAAGCCAAGAATCACAGAACATACCGGAGTTATGAGCAAGAATTTTGCGAACTAATACAAATAATGAATCTGCTCCAATATAACAGCAATGATAACCACCATCAAACCTGTTCCTGTCACGGTCACCAGGTAGCCTGTGATGCATTTGGAAAGATCACATTTTCCAAGAGACAAGATCACAATCGCTGTTAAATTAACTGATATAAATAAAAAAACATATATTTCCCAATTTGCGCAAATTGATCAGTGTGATTTGTTTTCTATTGTAACAACAATGGCACGAAGTTGTTAGCCCTGACCGAAATTGGGTGCGCGTGTAGGAGTCAGACTGACGCACTTCCTTTGGCATGTAAAGGAGCTGTCGACCGCTTCACGCCCGGAACTCAACCGAGAGTAAGGCTGGAAGGCAAGGTATGCTCAATTTAGAGCAGTGTTACCCCGTGCGTTTCTGATAAACAATCACCTCTGGTCCAAAAGGTGAGGCCATCCATCACCGTTCGCGTTTCAAAACATAGAAACATAGAAAAGAGGTGCAGCAGGAGGCCATTCGGCCCTTCGAGCCAGCACCGTCATTCATTGTGATCATGGCTGATCGTCCCCTATCAATGACCCGTGCCTACCTTCTCCCCATATCCCTTGACTCTACTAGCCCCTAGAGCTATATCTAACTCTCTCTTATATCCATCCAGTAATTTTGCCTCCACTGCCCTCTGTGGCAGCGATTTCCATAAATTCACAACTCTCTAGGTGAAAAAGTTTTTTCTCACCTCAGTCTTAAATTACCTCCCCTTTATTCTAAGACTGTGGCCCCTGGTTCTGGACTCGCACAACATTGGGAATTTTTTTCCTGCGTCTAGCTTGTCCAATCCTTTTATAATTGTATATGTTTCTATAAGACCCCCCCTCAACCTTCTAAACTCCAGTGAATACAGTGTGAATACGTCTTGCGAGGAAGGACACACGCAATGGGAAAACATATTTTACTTTATTATGCTTAAATGTAGCAAACTGCAGCTGGGTTCGCATTCACATTCATTGATAATTAGTCCTGCAATATTTTTAAGGCATAATATAGGATCATGACATATATTTAGAGACGACGAGGACATCTTTTGATCGCACGAGGTGTCAAACGGATGCCAGACTATTCGGAATGACGAGTCACATCATCCCACTTAAATTGATCCCGCGCATTCTCAACGCTCAGCCTCGCAGACTGGAAATGCCAGCGCGGCAACCTGGACTTACAAGGGCGCAAGGCCGAATATGTCCATTAACGGATCGGTCACCGGCCGAACGTGGAAAGCCTGGCCAAACATTGAATTGCTGTCCATCATTCTACCTCTTGTATTAAAACCACATGGACAAGCGTGTAAAAAGGAATTTTTAAAAACATTTCCGCGAGTTTGGTCGCACCTCATTTGCGGAGCCGCGGAAAGATGGCAATAGCTTCGGACTTAGTCGAGCGTTCCCATTAGTCGTCTACATGCATTTGCCGTGCTACTTCGATATTGCCAGCACACTTGTGACAGACCTAGAGATAGGGGTCAGTTCACAAAACGAACTGGGCAATCACCAGCCCCCCCAGCAGGAAAACCACTCACGGCTCATCGAAGAAATGTCGTTTCAGAATTTGACAAGAGGTTATGTCGGACCGTAATCTGACTGTGCACTTCGTTGACGTGTTTAAATATTTACGCTCAGTCAGAAGCAAAGATACTAGAGGAGCAAGATAAACCACTCGTACGAAATCCAATGGACTGACGTGTAGTACGGATCGGAACGTAACGGAACGTCATTTCCGCCATTTTAGGAATAAGACCCCGATCTCCGTTATGCCTCTCGCAGTTTAATCCACGTCAGTCCATTGGATTTTGCAGTTTATCTTGGTCTATTTTAGCCTTCAATGTTAGACCATTATGATTCTTGTTTATAATAACTTTGGTCTGAAGAAGGTTCCCGACCCAAAACGTCACCTACCAATGTTCTCCAGCGATGCTCTCTGACCCGCTGAGTTGCCACAATACATTGTGTCTAAAAATATATTTGTTATATTCGGCCACGTTAAAATATTGAAATATATATAATTTCCATAAGCGATGAACTACAGAATTACGTATTGAGCAAAAGCCAAAGCCCTGTAGAAACTGAAATGTTCAAGCAGCACCTGTGCAGAGAATGGAAAAGCGAAGTTTTCGAAGTTATCTCTCCCTATCTCTCTGTCTGTCTGACTGTCTGTCTGTCTGTCTGTCTGTCTGTCTGTCTGTCTGTCTGTCTGTCTGCCTGCCTGTCTGTCTGTCTGTCTGTCTGTCTGTCTGTCTGTCTGTCTTTGATATATTTTTTTATTTTTTATTTTTTATTTATTAGAAGTACATTACATTACAACTACATACATTAGTACTCGTCACTTTTGTTTTTTTACACTAGTAAAAGGAAAGGATAAGATTGAAAGAAAGAAGAAAGTGAAGGAAAAAGTGAGAGTGTAGAAAATGTGACAACAAAAAGAACGAAGACCCTATAAGAACAAAATTAAAATCAAAAGAAAAAGAGTTAAGAAATAGACCCTAGAAAAGAAGGAGAAAGAGAAAGAGGAAAAAGAGAGAAACAAATAGTTTTTATGAGCATTACGCAAATGGGACATATCAACACTTCAACTATCACCCCCCATTACCTGACCTCAATTTTTTTAAGGTACCTTTGCACCCTATATTTGTAATAATTCTAGAAATGCAGACCACGTCAGGTGGAAGTGATCTGGTTTACCTGCCAGGAGGAGTCTTATCTCTTCTAGGTGTAATGTTTCGAACATATTTGAAATCCACATGTTTATAGTTGGTATTGGAGCCTTCTTCCAAAATTTTAGGATTAGCTTTTTCCAGTTATTAACCCATAGTCTATTAGTTTCTTTTGAAACACATTTAGTTCTGGACCACTTCCGTTATTCCGAAGATAATCCATTCTGCTTTGGGTATCAGTTTTATTTTAAATAATTTTGTAAAGATTTTCGAAAATTTCATACCAACATTTTTGAATTGTTGTACAGAGAACAAATGAGTGCGCTATAGTAGCTTCTTGGGATTGACATTTATCACAAATGGATGATACATTTGGGAAAATTTTATGGATTTTAGTTTTGGAATAATATAATCTATGTAAAATTTTTAATTGTATTAAAGTGTGTCTTACATTAATCGAACATTTATGCACGTTTAATAAGTGTTCATTCCAACTTTCCTTTGAATTTTTAATAGCTAACTCTTGTTCCCAGTCTCTTCTGATACCCTCCGTAGATGGTATTTCTACATTTAAGATAATATTATACAAATATGATATTAAGTTTGCTGATTCAGCTTTTATCTGCATTGCCTCATCCAATACATCTGCTGGGTTATTATAATGATCTTTTGTATATTTTTTCAAATAGTCGCATATTTTAAAATATTTAAAATATTGATTCTTTCCGAGTTTATATTTTATTTGTAATTGTTGAAATTAAAGTAATTTTCCAGTTTCATACAAGTCACCGAACGTTTTAATTCCTAGTCTATCCCAATGTGTAAAAGCTTTATCTATAATAGAGGGATTAAACGAAGGGTGATAAAAGTGATAAATTTCTTAATTTTAAACTTTGTTTTATTTGTTTCCAAATTCGGATTGTGCTATGAATAATTGGGTTCTTATTATAATTTATATTATTCAGTTTCATTGGAGAGAGGAGGATCGCTCCAATGTTTCCAGAGGAGCAATCCTCTTTCTCCATTACAACCCAGTCCACTTGCTGGGCGGAGTTATCCATCAGTTGAATCATATTTTTAATATTTACTGACCAATAATAATATATAAAATTAGGTAGTGCTAAACCCCCTAATACTTTAGGTTTATTCAGGTGAGTTTTTTGTACTCTATGTGATTTATAGTCCCATATAAAATTAGTGATATCTGAGTCGAGTTTTTAAAAAAAAATTCTTTAGTAAGTATATATTGAAATAGGTATAAAATTTGTGGTAGAAAGATCATTTTTATTGCATTTATTCGGCCTATTAAAGACATCGGGAGCGTTTTCCAGAATTTAATTAGTGTGTTTAATTTATTAAGGAGGGGATCAAAATTTGCCTTAAACATACCTTGATATGTTCTAGTAATTTCGATTCCCAAGTATTTAAATTGTTCTGTAGCTATTTTAAAGGGAATTTTAAAAGATGTGTTGAATCTTTCGGTTTTATTGACATAATTTCACTTTATTCCAATTTATTCTATATCCAGAAAAAGATCCAAAGTCTTCAATTAAATTTAATATATTTGGTATAGTGATTTGAGGTTTTGTAATGTACAGTAATATATCATCCGCGTATAAAGATATTTTATAATATAAATCTTCAGTATTATATCCATGGATATCAGGGTATATTATAATTTTTTCTGCTAGCGGTTCAATAATGAGTGCAAACAGCTGTGGTGATAATGAGCATCCTTGTCTATTTCCCCCTGATAGTTTGAATTTCGAGGATAATATGTTATTAGTTAATATTCTAGCTGTAGGTTTATTATATAATAATTTGATCCATAGAATAAAATTCACTCCCAGTTGGAATTTCTGTAATACTTTATCCATATAATTCCATTCTACTTGGTCAAATGCTTTTTCAGCATCCAGCGAAATAATTGATAATTCTTGATCTTCAGATTTGTGTGAGTGCATTATGTTGAGTAAACGTCTCATATTGTTAGATGAGTATCTCTTAGGGATAAACCCCGTCTGATCTGGGTTTATTAATTTACTAATGTATTTACTTAATCTTCTAGCTGATGTTTTCGCTAATATTTCTTGATCTGTGTTTAACAATGCTATAGCTCTATAAGAACCCGGTTCTTCTAAATTTTTGTATTTCTTAAGTATTAGTGTAATCGTTGATTCCGCTAATGTATCAGGTAGTATTTGTTTTTCAAAAGCATATTGGAACATTTTTTGTAATCTTGGTATTATTTTATCATAAAAGCTTTTATAAAATGCATTAGTAAATCCATCAGGACCTGGTGTTTTTCCATTCTTTAGTGAGTTTATTGTATCTTCTAATTCCTTAATTGAAATGTGTGCACCCAATTCCTCTCGTTCCTTCAGCTTTAACTTTGGAAGATTACAATTATCCAAAAACTTTGTGATATTATTGGAATCAATTGTCGTTTTAGATGTATACAAATACTCATAAAATTGCGCAAATCTTTTATTAATATCCTTCGGTGTTGTTAATAATTCCCCTTTATCTGATTTAATCTTTGGGATAGTATGTTTCTTTTCTCGTTTTTTTAGCTGGCGAGCCAAAAGTTTATGCGGTTTATCCACAAATTCAAAGTGCTCTTGTTTTGTAATTTGAAAAAGTCTTATAAGTTTGGCAGATAATAATTTATTTAATTTAAATTTCAAAATTATTTTTTTATTATGTTTATCTATTGATGGATCTTTAGGATTATCTATATCCATTTGTCTAATAAGTTCTTCTAACTGTCTTTGTTCATTCTTATTCTTTTTATTTTGAAAAGCTTGATATGAAATTATAATACCGCTAATGTATGCTTTAAAAGATTCCCATAATACAGTAGACGATATATCTGGAGTATCATTTATTTGAAAAAAGGCATCGATTTGTTCTTTTAAACATATACTCGCTTGTGGATCTTTTAGAATTTGAAAATTAAATCTCCAAAACGATTTATTCTTAAACATTCCTTCCAGTTTTAAATAGAAAGTTAGTGGAGAATGGTCTGAAATCGAATTTGTATGGTATGTTGGGTTAAATGTTTGAGGGATTAATTTTGTATCCAGCAGGAAGTAATCTATACGTGAGTATGTTTTGTGTACCATTGAATAAAACGAGTATTCCCTGCCAGTTGGATTAACAATTCTCCAAACATCTGCTATATTAGTATTGTTTATATAAGTATTGAGAAGTTCGCCGGTTTTCGATTTCATATACCCTCTCTGTTTTTGGCTTGATTTATCTAAGTACGGATCTAAAACACAATTAAAGTCTCCTCCTATTATAACATTTTGATAGTTAAACTCTGCAATTATGTTGAAAATGTTATTGAAAAAGTGGGGGGTTGTCAAAGTTACGGGCATATATATTTACCAAGGTAAGTGGAGTATCATGAATTTTTCAATTAACTATTAAGTATCTCCCTTCTATATCTGTTATGATATTCTTTGCTTTAAATGGTATACCTTTTCTTATAATGATTGACGTACCTCTAGATTTCGAAGTGAATGAAGAATGGTATGTTTGACCTATCCATTTCGCCCTCAACGTAGCTTGATCCTGAGATTTTAAATGTGTTTCTTGTAAGAAGATAATATCAGAGTTGTACAGTTTCAGCGCGGCAACCTGGACTTAGAAGGGCGCAAGGCCGAATATGTCCATTAACGGATCGGTCACCGGCCGAACGTGGAAAGCCTGGCCAAACATTTGAATTGCTGTCCGTCATTCTACGTCTTATATTAAAACCACATGGACAAGCGTGTAAAAAGGAATTTTTAAAAACATTTCCGTGAGTTTGGTCGCACCTCATTTGCGGAGCCGCGGAAAGATGGCAATAGCTTCGGACTTAGTCGAGCATTCCCATTAGTCGTCTACATGCATTTGCCGTGCTACTTCGATATTGCCAGCACACTTGTGACAGACCTAGAGATAGAGGTCAGTTCACAAAACGAACTGGGCAATCACCAGCCCCCCCCAGCAGGAAAACCACTCACGGCTCATCGAAGAAATGTCGTTTCAGAATTTGACAAGAGGTTATGTCGGATCGTAATCTGACTGTGCACTTCGTTGACGTGTTTAAATATTTATGTTCAGTCAGAAGCAAAGTTACTAGAGGAACAAGATAAACCACTCCTACGAAATCCAATGGACTGACGTGTAGTACGGATCGGAACGTAACGGAACGTCATTTCCGCCATTTTAGGTATAAGAACCCGATCTCCGTTATGCCTCTCGCAGTTTAATCCACGTCAGTCCATTGGATTTTGCAGTTTATCTTGGTCTATTTTAGCCTTCAATGTTAGACCATTATGATCTTTGTTTATAATAACTTTGGTCTGAAGAAGGGTCCCGACCCAAAACGTCACCTACCAATGTTCTCCAGCGATGCTCTCTGACCCGCTGAGTTGCCACAATACATTGTGTCTAAAAATATATATTTGTTATATTCGGCCACGTTAAAATATTGAAATATATATATAATTTTCATACGCGATGAACTACAGAATTACGTATTGAGCAAAAGCCAAAGCCCTGTAGAAATTGAAATGTTCAGGCAGCACCTGTGCAGAGAATGGAAAAGCGAAGTTTTCGAAGTTATCTCTCTCTATCTGTCTGTCTGTCTGTCTGTCTCTGTCTGTCTGTCTGTCTGTCTGTCTGTCTGTCTGTCTGTCTGTCTGTCTGTATGTCTGTCTGTCTGTCTGTCTGTCTGTCTGTCTGTCTGCCTGTCTGTCGGTCGGTCTGTCTGTCTGTCTGTCTGTCTGTCTGTCTGTCTGTCTGTCTGTCTGTCTGTCTGTCTGTCTCTGTCTCTCTCTCTGTCTGTTTGTCTATTTGTCTGTCTGTCTGTCTGTCTGTCTTTCTCTCTCTCTCTCTCTGCCCGTCCCTCTCTCTGTCTGTCTGTCTGTATCTCTTTATGTCTCTTTCTATCATTCTCTCTGTTTTATCTCTCTCTTTCTCTCTCTGTCCCTTTCTCTGTCTCTGTGTCTGTCTCTGTCTCTCTCTCTCTCCCTCTCTCTCTCTCTCTCTCTCTCTCTCTCTCTCTCTCTCTCTCTCTCTCTCTCTCTCTCTCTCTCTCTCTCTCTCCTCTCTCTCTCTCTCTCTCTCCTCTCTCTCTCTCTCTCTCACACGCATTCACACCCACGCACAAACACATACACACACACACACAAACACCGCAGGCACGCACACACATTAAACATTCCCGACACTGTTCACGGCTGTGCACTGATACCGATTGTACCACCGTCTGCTGCACAACCATGCAGAATTTTCAGCAGTTTACTTTTTCCGAATATCATGAAAACAAAAATACACTCGAATGGTGAGGAATACACAAGCTAAGCGAGTGCATAATAATATTTTAATTTTTTCGATTATGTAAGAGTTTTATGGGTTTCTCTCTCTTTGAATAACAAATTTCTTATAAAATCTTTTGCTATGTAGATAAATTAATATATGTTAAATACGCGACAGCTTGTTGATGGAATTAGAAGCGGCACGGGTGGGGAGAGGGAGGCGTGATGTGAGAGCGAGAATAAAGACGATAGAGGGAATGGGAGAGAGAGGCAGAGTGTTCAGAAAAAGGCGATAAGAGATGAAAGATAAGAGCGAGAGAGGAGAGTCTGGGAGAAATGTAAATACGAGTAAAACAGCCGCAGGAGGACAAAGGGGGCACCGTCCAATTGGGTATGGCTGCCCAGCCTGCAGCTGTATGTATTTTCGCTTCATTCTTATATTTTCAGTGTGTTAGAAAGTGTTTTGTTTGGAGCTCTAGTCATTTTTATGTGGGGGTGGGGGGGAGGGGGGAACTGCTTTTCCTGGTCCCTACCAGGTCATAGAGGCGGCTTTTCTCCGGGCAGCATCTTCGACCCGTCCTCGCGGCCTACCAGCGAGCCTGGAGCGGCGTTTCTGAGAAGACCCCCTAGAACCTCGGTTTCGGCAGCGGCGCAGCGCTGGAGCGCAATCGCGGAGCGGGCGGTGCCTTGCCCGGGTCGCCGCGCTGGAGCTCCGGAATCCGGAACATCGCGGAGCTGCGGGTCTGTGGAGCCGACAGCTGCGGGCGGCGGCGCTGAACTTTACATCGGGAGCCTGGGATCTCTCGGCGAGATCACCAGTGTGTGGAACTCCATCCAGCGCGGCCTGTCGGCTTCGGAAGCCACGGTCTCCAGTAAGGAACAGGCCATTCCAGGTGTCCCAAGCCGTTGAGAGGATTCTCCCGACGCCGGACATCCATCACACGGCGAGAAGGGCCTGAAACATCGGGCCGCCGTAACGCCAACTGCGGAGGCCTAAATAGGCCCGACTATGGGTGGACAAGGGGATGGGGACTGGACTTTGTGCCTTCCCCCACAGTGGGAACCATTGTGGGGGATGTTTTTTAAAAAATGTTTTAGGTTAAATTATTTTAATGTTGTGTCTCAGCTTTATCTGTGCGCTGCATGGGAAGTCAAATGTCACTACACCAATTGGTGTATGTGGTAATAAATGTCCTTTGTATCCTTGCATCCTTGTAAAGGAGAGGAACAGAGCAGATACGAAGCAAATTCTATTTAGCATTTTTTGCTATCTCCCAATTCACCTCGTCTCGGCCCTTTGTAATTTGAATTTATTTCTGTAGCTGTATGCTTACATTTCACACCTTGCATATTTTGACGTGCGCTCCCTGATATTCTCACGAACGGCCTAGCTTACGTGGTTTCGCGGTACACTTGCAATAATAAATGAAAAGAAAACGAAAGTTAACAAAAAATCGTTTGCTTCATTGTCGTCGCTCCTTACACCCTGAAGATAAATCCCGTGTAATAAATTCGTTCAATTGCCTGGATTCGGCATCCGCGAACCCAGGGTGAAGAGTACGCATATAGGTTTGGCAACTGTAAATTGAGAGCTCGTAGCGAGCGTGTCGCCTAAAACTTGCGGTGGTTCTGAATTTCACTTTCTTTTTTTTAATATATTTTAATTTTATTAGAAGTAAGTACAATCATATGGCACCAAAGTGCCTAATATATATTGATGTAATATATTTATGTACAGCTTCTTATTTTTTTTATTATAATGAAGAAGAAAAAGAAAAAAAGAATAGATAATAAAAGATAGAAAAACGTGAGTTATATAGTGTGTGAAAATGAAAAAAAAAGAGTGAAAGAAGAAAAGTGAAGAAAATAAGATAGAAAGAAAAAGAGTAAATTAAGGAGATCATTATTTATAATCTTGACCATCCCTCACCCAGTCCTGGAACAGTTAGCTTCTACAATTGTGTTGCACCATATGCTTCCAAAAAAACGACAAATGGAGACCAACTCGTTATGAATTGGTCTGATTTATCTATTAGGAGGAGGAATCGCATTTCCTCAAGATGTGCGGTCCAACATGCTTGAAATCCACATTTTAAGCGTTGGTATTGGTGTATTTTTCCAGAATTTAAGTATTAGTTTCTTTGCCTTTATTAAACCATAATTTTTGAAAATTAATTTTGAGATGAGTTCAATTTATTCCCATCTTCCATTACTCCAAATATAATCATTTCATTTTTAAGTTCCCTTTTTATCTTGAATAATTTTGTAAAAATTTCAAAAATATCACTACAAAATTTATAAAGTTTTATGCAGGAAACGAAAGAGTGTGTTATAGTCGCGTTTTGGGAAATACATTTATCACAAATGGGGGATATATTTGAGTAAAATGTATTCAATCTAATTTTTGAATCATGTAATCTATGTAAAATTTTAAATTGAAATACATTATGTCTTGCATTAATAGAACATGTGTGTATATATATCAAATTATTTTCCCATGTAACCTTCGTACTTTTTATCATTAATTCCCGTTCCCACTCTACTCTAAGTACCTCTGTCGAATGTAGTTCTATATTTAAATTACTATTATATAAATATGATATTAATTTCTGTGATTCAGGCTTAATATTCCCTGCTTCTTCCAGTGGATCAAAAGTTATGTTTGGATATCTTTGTATGTATTTCTTCATGAAATCGCAAATCTGAAGATATTTAAAATATTGGTTATGTTTCTGTTTATATTTTAATTGTAATTTTTGGAATGATAATAGGTTTCCAATTTCAAACTTATCACCGATCCTTTTAATTCCCATTCTTTCCCATTGGTTATATGTTTTATCAATAAAATATGGTTTAAATAAAGGATTATTCACTATTGGAATTAACAATGATAGATTTCTTAATTTTAGGGATAATTTTATTTGTTTCCAACTTCTTATTGTATCATGTATAATTGGGTTCTTCTTATATATTGTGTTGTTCTGTTTTATGGGGAGAAGAGGATCGCTCATACATTACAAGGAAAACAATCCTCTTTCTCCATTCTTATCCATTCTGTCTGTTGGGTAGAACTGTCCAACCAGTAAATTGTATTCTTAATATGCACTGCCCAATAGTAAAACAAAAAGTTCGGGAGTGAAAGTCCCCCGACTTCTTTTGGTTTACATAAGTGTTTTTTTTTTAATTCTGTGTGATCTATAATCCCAAATATAATTATTAATATTGGAGTCTAGTTTTATCTTTTAAATGTTTGTATATATAATGGTATAGATTGAAATAGGTATAATAATTGTTGGTAGAAAAATCATTTTATAGCGTTTATTCTACCTATTAATGATAAGGGAAGTGTTTTCCAGATTTAATCAACGTGTTGAGTTTATTTAATAATGGCATAAAATTAGCGTTTAATAATGCTTTATATTTTCTAGTAATTTGAATACCCAAATATCTAAATTTTTCTGTTGCAATTTTAAGGGGAATTTCAATAAGTCTGTAGATTCTTGAGATTTTTACATCATGATTTCACTCTTATTCCAGTTTATTCTATATCCAGAAAAGGACCCGAATTCCTCCATTAAATTTAAATATATTTGATATGCTCGTTTGTGAATTTGTAATATATAAAAGTATAACGTCTGCATATAATGAAATGTTATTATTTGAGTCCCAAGTATTGTATCCCTGAATATTCGGATGAATTATTATACTTTCAGCCAGGGGCTCGCTCATAAGGGCAAATAGCAGGGGTGATAACGCACATCCCTGCCTATTGCCCCTTGATAATTGAAATTTTGGAGATAACATATTATTGGTTAATATTCTTGCCATCTGTTTATTATATAATAATTTTACCCATGCAATAAAATTCTCTCCAATATTAAATGTTTGCAGTACTTTGTATTAATACTGCCACTCTACCTGATCAAATGCTTTCTCTGCGTCCAGAGAAACAATTGATATATCTTCTTCCTCCGTTTTATGTGTACATTATATTAAACAGGCGTCTCAAATTATTAAATGAGTGTCTTTTGGGTATAAACCCCGTTTGATCCGGGTTTATCAATTTACTAATATATTTACTAAATCTTCTTGGTAAAGTCTTTGCTAAAATGTTCTGATCTGTATTTAAAAGTGATATAGCTCTATATGAGCCCGGTTCATCTAATCATTATCTTTTTTTGGAATAAGCGTAATAATTGATTCTGCTAATGTTTCAGGTAGTTTGCTTTCTTCAAAAGCGTGAGTTTATATATTGAATAAATATGGAGTCGTTATATCATGAAATCTTTTATAAAATTCATTACTAAAACCAGCTGGTCCAGACGTCTTACCATTTTTCAACGATTTTATTGTCTCACCTATTTCTTCGAGTGTAATCTGAGCTCCAAGGTCCTCTTGTTCCGTAAGATCAAGTTTTGGAAGATTACAGTTATCTAAAACATTTATAATGTTACTATCTTCTATTTTAGTTTTAGATGTACATAAATGTTGTAAAATTGAGCAAATCTATTGTTAATATCTTTAGGTAATATTTCATTTGTTGTTTTAAATATTGATAACCTTGTGAGTCGTTTACAATTTTTATGTATTAAACCTCCAAAAA
>JAXLNO010002041.1:0-37133 GCA_038087875.1 Malacoraja senta | reverse complement strand
GGCATGCCATTAAGGGAATGCATGCATCATTGGCTGCATTAAAGTGAATGCATGCATCATTGGCTGCATTAAAGGGAATGCATGCATCATTGGCTGCATTAATGGAATGCATTGCATCACTGGCTGCATTTAAGGGAATGCATGCATCACTGGCTGCATTAAAGGGAATGCATGCTTCACTGGCTGCATTAAAGTGAATGCATGCGTCACTGGCTGCATTAAAGGAATGAATGCGTCACTGGCTGCATTAAAGGGAATGCATGCGTCACTGGCTGCATTAAAGGGAGTGCATGCGTCACTGGCTGCATTAAAGGCAATGCATGCATCACTGGCTGCATTAAATGGAATGCATGCATCACTGCTGCATTAAGGAGAAGGCATGCATCACTGGCTGCATCAAAGGGAATGCATGCATCACTGGCTGCATTAAAGGGAATGCATGCATCACTGGCTGCATTAATGGAATGCATTGCATCACTGGCTGCATTAAAGGGAATGCATGCATCACTGGCTGCATTCCTGCCTCCCGCTGCATGGCAGTGCTTTTTATCCTTACCTGCTCTTGGCAGTGCTTTTATCCTTACCTGCTCTTCACCAAAGATTATATAGCAGAGCAAGATGCGCCACTCAGCGAAAAAAGGGTAGTATGCCATGGGTGGTTGTCGACGCCATTTTACCGGCGTTGCCTCGACTACAGTCATGGCATCTACATCTAAATCTTCATCTCACTGCTCTGCTATCAATTGCTCTAATCGTCAATGTAAACGACCCGACCTGTCATTCTTTAGGTTCCCCGATAAAAAAGAAAGGTGAGAAAATATATTATATTTGACATCTGTCGATTTTATTCTGAACTGAAAATGTTATTTCTGTTCTCCCATCAACGGTCATTGGGAAACTAGGTTTGTCGGTACATTAGAAAGTTATTAGAATTATTTTTAATAGATCTTTATTTACCAATAATAAAGCCAATAATTGTAACACTTCTGTATGTTTTGGGTTTTGTTCTTGTAAGGCAGGGGTCTCCAAAATATGGCCCGCGTATGGACACATTAGGCCCAGTGACCACCAGATTTGTCGAGCTCAGATTCGAGTCCGGGAACGCGGCGGCTGTTACCCCGTTATGTCCCTCGAATTGTCGAGACACCACAAGCAAAGATCACAAGCCCGCCGTGAAGAAGGGTGCAATCAAAGATTATAAAACTCCACTCGCTCTATAATCTTTGGGTGCAATGGTGGGGCGGGGGTTCGGCGGCGGCGGCCGGAATCAAAGATACTAGAGGAGCTCTGCTCTATAATCTTTGGCCGGAATGGGACGGCTGCGCCTTATAACGTGCCATCGTTCCACTCTCCCTCTCCCCCTTCTCCCACTCCCCCTTCTCCCTCTCCCCCTTCTCCCTCTCCCCCTTCTCCCTCTCCCCCTTCTCCCTCTCCCCTTCTCTCTCTTTCCCCTTCTCTCTCTTTCTCCTTCTCTCTCTCAGCGCTGGGACACCAACACGGAGCGGGCGATGCCTTGCCGGGTCGCCGCTCCGGAGTGCTGTGACCGCCGACCACCAACATCGAGGGTCTGCGGTCTGCGGTGTGAGGGCGTCCCGCCGCGGGCGGGCGGCGCTGGATGGAAAACACCGCGGAGTCAGAATCGATCTCTCTCTCTCCCCTTCTCTCGATCTCTCTCTCCCCTCTCTTCTCTCGATCTCCCTCCCTCTCTCCCTCTCCGTTCTTTCCCTCCCTCCCTTCCCTCTCTCCCTCCCTTCCCTCTGTGTGAGAGTTGGCAGCCCTGCTATGCCTTAGGTCCAAAAGAGGATAGAAAGAAAATACTTAATGGTCTTTGTAAGAAGTTTTTAATATTCTCTTCTACATTTAAGGTAAATTGACATATTAGAGGCAAAATGCATCTTCAATATACAGGTCTCTCCACACAACTGAAAACAATTGCACTTAAGTGATACATCATCCATTCTGCAGGCATGTAGTTAATCCTAAATGATATGTTCTGTAATTTCAGATGTCAACAGTGGGTCCAGAATACTCGTCGACAAGATCTCCTGAACTGAACTCCGGAGTACTTGTCAGCCAACTGTTGTCTTTGTTCTTTACACTTTGAACTTGACCAGTTTTCCAACAAGCAGACCAAGAACAGGCTAAATTGGAATGCAGTTCCAACGCTCTTTGACATTCCTAACCTGCCAAAACGTCTGTCTTCCCAACGCAGGTTACTCAAGAGGAAGAATGAGAACCTCCCATCCTCACCAACGCCTTTAAAACAGCAAAGAGGCAAGTAATTTTCACCTTTTTAAAATAAAATATATTCTCTCATTTTGGCTAAATATTAAAAAGTTATATCCAAACTGATATAATTTCCAATTGTCAATATGTAATGGCATGTATGGTACTTTTATTTTCATTTGTGAAATGTTCACAAAACTATAATCACACGTAAGACTACACAGTGTGGGCTGATGGAATGCGTACTAGTATTTAATTAAAGTAAGAACATCCATTTAAAGCTTCCTCAAGCATAATTCATACAACATTTAAATTGATTTAAACTTTTCTTCTGGTAGATTGAAATTGGTACATCACATCTATATTTAATTATAATTATTAGTAGATGCTGATTTATTTACATGTATATGCTTCATCTTTTTCATTAGTATGCTTGACATTTCTTTTTCCCTTTCTCATTTTTTTTGTCTTGGCAGTGTCACACAACATACTGGCCGAACATTCTTACTGCTCAGCTACAGACAAAATTCATCGTAAAGAACCCAGCAATGTCTCTACAACTCCTGAAAAACCTGATCTTCAATCCACACCAAATGTGAATGACAGCAGAGCTCTGAAGAAGGAAAGACAGCGTACTTTCCGCCTCAAAAAAAGAGTACAACAGATTAAATTATCAATGAAAAAGAATACTACAGAAATTAAGACAATTAGTGACTTGATCTGAGGGGCTGGTGAATTTTTACAAGAACCAGCACTGTCTTTCTTTGCGTCGCAGTTGCATAATGCGGCTGGACGTAGAAGTGCAAGAGGAAGACGATGGAGTTATTCAGACAAGGTGGTTGCCTTGTCCCTCTACCACCAGAGTCCCCGAGCATATCAGTTCTGCCAGTGCATTTTCACACTTCCATCAATCTCATCACTACGTAGGTGGTTGGGCAATATTGAAGTGAGGCCTGGGTTTCCCCCTGAGATCTTTGAACTTTTGAAAGACAGGGTTGCGGTGATGACAGAGAGGGATACATTATGTGTAGTCTCCTTTGACGAAATGAGTTTACGTGCAAGCCTCTCTTACAATATTACTGAAGATTCAGTGGAAGGTTTTGAGGACTTTGGATCCCAAGGGAAGACATCAAGGCCTGCCAACCATGCCCTAGTTTTCATGGTTGGAGGCTTGATGGGGAAATGGAAGCAACCTGTAGGTTACTTTCTTTCACGGGACTGCACAATGGCTGACAAACTACAAACATTACTCAATGAATGTTTACAGAAGGTTAAGGCTATTGGACTACAGCCTAAGGCCGTTGTTTGTGACCAAGGCCCAAGCAATATTCGACTGTACTCCAACTTGGGTGTGACAGAAGACCATCCTTTCTTCGTCCACGGGGGAACCAATATCTATTGCATGCATGAACCACCCCACTTGTTGAAAAACACTCGCTCAAATTTGGAGAAATATGTTTTTGAGGTCAAGGGAGGTCACGGGAGAGGATGGCAGAAAAAAACATGAAATGGGCGCATATTTACACATTTTATGAGCATGATTCACAGTTGCCCATTAGAAAGGCCCATAAATTAACCAGAGTACAACAGATTAAATTATCAATGAAAACGAATACTACAGAGGCCATTTTGTTTTAAACAGCTTCTCTAAAATGAGAGTCAACAAGGCTGCGCAGGTGCTTAGCCATTCGGTAGCAGCAGGCGTCTACACCTATGCAGCTCTTGGAAAGTTACCTGGGGAGGCTGTTTATACGGCAGAGTTCATTGAAATGGTTGATGGACTGTTTGACTCATTTAACAGCAGGTTTTTCAAGGACCCCAAAATGTTAAGGAGGCCTATTTCTGAAAAGTCTGCGCATAAGTCATTCTTTGAATCATGCTTGACTGTACTCCGAAGCTTGACAGTGCTTGGAGCTAAAAATGTGTTGTTTGTCAAGGGATGGCTGCTTGCAATTTCTTGCATTTCACAGCTGTGGCAGCACATAAAGGAAAGCACAGACGCCCGTTTTATGTTTACATCTCGGATCAATCAGGATGTTGTAGAGAATTTGTGTTGCTCCTAATTCCCTCTTCCAAATCATTAATATATATGGTAAACAGTTGCGGCCCCAACACCGAGCCTTGCGGCACTCCACTCGCCGCTGCCTGCCATTCTGAAAAGGACCCGTTCACTCCTACTCTTTGCTTCCGGTCTGCCAACCAATTTTCTATCCATGTCAACACCCTACCCCCAATACCGTGTGCTCCAGATGGACCTGAGAAAAACAATCGGCAATGTAGGCAACCCGACTTGTCTTTCTTCAGGTTCCCCATTAAGGAGGAAAGGTAAGAAAACATTTATTACTTCTGTGGCATATTGAAATTTTAATTTAGCCTGTTCAATCTCTCACTGTAGTTAGATCATTGATCTCAGATAGTCGAGTCCTCATGGCAACATCCTTTTAAAAATCTTCTCCTAAAGAGCATTTTCTTTATACCTCTCTGTTATTTAATGCAGAATAAGAACATATTGACTGCATGATATTTTCTTTAATTTCAGATGTCGACAGGACATGATCTACACCGAACTGCGGAGTATTTGTCAAATAACTGCCGTCTTATGTACATTGTGTGAAATTGTGATTTGTTAACTGCACAAAACAATGCAAATGGCAATTATTTATTATTGTATCTTCGTTGGACGTTTTGGTCTTTGGTGTAAGCAGGGGTGGGGCTATCATTGTGTTACATACGTTGAATTGTACATCACTTTCACTGGTTAGCTGATATGCTTAACACTGCAACCCTGTATATCTCGCGCACAGAATAATGTTAATTATGTAAATCTTACCATGTATGTCAGAAATAAAGTGAGAAGTATGTTAATGGTTCTCTATTATTAATTATTTAAAATTGAGTGGGTTGGTGCAATATCGGTTCCAGCCGTCAGTGACTGCACTGCCAGCCCACCAGCCGTATGTGACAGAACTGCCAGCCCACGAGCCGTGAGTAAGTGAACTGCCAGCCCACCAGCTGTAAGTGACTGAACTGCCAGGCCAATAATCCATTCAGTCCACCCTCTCCCCCTTCTCTCACAGAGTCTGTCACCTGTTTTGGGCAGAATTTCTGGCAGTTTCTCAGCTGCCAGCCTGCCAGGTCTGAGTGACTGTACTGCCAGGCCTCAGTGACTGAGCTGCCAGCCCAAGAATCCATTCGACCCACAATGTCCATACTAGCCCTCTGGAAACAAGTTCCTTCGGCCCACAACACCCATACTAGCGCAACAGAACCCCCCCCACTGGCCAGCAATATTGGAATTGGTGGAGAGGTGGAATATTGCATTGGGTGACCAGCCCTCCCGTGTGATGCTGGGACCCAACTTAGTCTATTTATTGTATATATGTTGGAATGTTGTCCTTTGTTTGAAATATGTTGAATTTGACATCACTTTTATTGATTAGCTGATATGCAAAACACTGCAACCCTGTATATGTCGCGCACAAAATGATGTAAATAAAAAGTGTTTTCCTTGTTTATGAAGTTCAATTTAGAATTATTTGAAATTGTGGGGGTTGGTGCAAAATACTGCTGACCCACGAATGTATCGTTATGAGACATTCAAGTTTTTAAAATCCATGTCTCGAAAAAAGCAAGAAGGTCCCCATATCGGGGCGGCCCGGTCGGGGGGAGAAGCGACGCCCAAGTCGGGGCGGCCCGGTCGGGGGGAGAAGCGACGCCCAAGTCGGGGCGGCCCGGTCGGGGGGAGAAGCGACGCCCAAGTCGGGGCGGCCCGGTCGGGGGGAGAAGCGACGCCCAAGTCGGGGCGGCCCGATCGGGGGGAGAAGCGACGCCCAGGTCGGGGCAGCCCGGCCCGGGGAAGAGGGTGGCTGGGACGGTGTTCTGGCGGTGGTGGCCTGAGTCCGGGGTTCGGCCGCGGGCCAGCGGCTACGTCTGCAGGACTGGTGGGCGGCAGCTTCGACCACCCCGGGCCGCGGTGTTTGAGCCGCGGGACTGTTATAACATCGCCCGGGGGGTATCGCCTCAGCGCAGAGGGAGAAGAGGAGGGAAGAGACTGCAGACCTAAGACTTTTGCCTCCATCACAGTGAGGAGATGCTGGGTGGACTCACTGTGGTGGATGTTAATATGTGTTTATTGTTGTTTTTATTGTATTATATGTATGACTGCTGCAATTTCGTCCAGACTTCAGTCTGAATGACAATAAAGGCATATCTATCTATCTATCTATATTATTTGACCAACTTATCGACTGAATTTAAATATGTAAGGATGTATGCACTACATTGTGTTACGCTAATATAGAATGAAAGAATGGAAAAATATTTCGACATTGTGTTCATGTCATGGATATTTTATTCACAATATTAGGATTTCATATATATTTTATATATATGTGTGTGTGTATATATATGTGTATACATACTAATATGTATGTGTATATATATGTATATACACACTTATTGTAATATATATTGTGATATATATATATATAGTGATATATATGTGTGTGTGTATATAGTGATACACACACACAAATATATATATACATACACAGAGATTGAAGGAAAAAGGTTGCTAAACAAATTAGAGGAAATCTGAAGAAAGAAACTAGAGAAATATGTCAAGTCAAGTCACTTTTATTTATATAGCACATTTAAAAAAACAAGCGACCACGTTTGTTCGCGCTGGACGCATGCAATTGCATGCTGGTGGGACTGACCCTTAACTTGCCTCTCACACACAAACATACATTCATATAAATATATATATAAGTTACATTTAATTTTGTGCACAGTGTGTGTTAGCAATACAAGGGAAGCTGCACAATACAATGCAAGGGAAACTACGCAAAGGTGGCGGCTAGGGAGGAAAGATGGGAGGGAAATGGGGGAACGGGGAAAACATTTACAATAAAATGAACTAAAATATGTGAGGTGATAGATGCGCTATATCAAACACTGTTCCCTACAACACTAATTACACTGGTTACAGCAAGGATGATAGAGCGGATTACACCAAAGATACTAGAGGCGCTCCGCTCCGCTATATAATCTTTGTATCAAAGCAGCGGGAGGCAAACCGGAAGTCGCGTTTTGCATTAGAAAATGGCGGCCGTGACGTTCCATTGCGTACTACACGTCAGTCCATTGGATTTCGGAGGAGTGGTCTATCTTGCTCCTCTAGTATCTTTGGGGACAATAAGGGGCTCCTGTACCCGATTGGCTGAGCTGCGTCAGGTGACGGTGACTCATCCCCAGTATAAATAGAAGAGTTCCCAGAATCCTCTCTTTTTCGACGACGACCCTGCCTCGTGAGGTTGTGCTGGTGTGAGCTGTGAATGCCTGGGCCACATGGCACTGAACTTCGTGTAATTTCCACATTACGTAGTACCAAATATTGAATTGGGCTGTCCTTAGACGTTATCGGTCTTTTGTTTCAGGGATAGCTTTCTTTTAGGCAGGTTTAGAGCCTCGGGTTCGACGGTCCATCGTGTGGCTGGCCTGAGCAATTTTAAGTTGTTTGTTAATTCATTCATATCGTTGTCTGGGTTGTTTAAATCAGGTTGGAGTTTTGGTGTGTTATTAAATAATTAAACTATTTTTGAACTTAAACCTGGCTTTTGAACTGTGTTACGCGGCTCTGGATTGCCTGCTTTCGGGGAGTCGTAACACTCAACCAGAGGCAAAAAGTTTGTGCGGAACATATCAGATAAGGGTATTGTGATAAAAACGCCGAGATAGCGAATCCCATCCTCTGCCCATTTGAATGAGGTTAACTGGTGTTAGGCTAACTGGTCTATAATTCCCTGTTTTCTCCCTCCCGCCTTTCTTAAAAAGTGGCATAACATTAGCTACCCTCCAATCCACAGGAACTGATCCTGAGTCTATAGAACATTGGAAAATTATCACCAATGCATCCACGATTTCTCGAGTCACTTCCTTAAGTACCCTGGTATGCAGACCATCAGGCCATGGGGATTTATCAGCCTTCAGTCCCATCAGTCTACCCAACATCATTACCTGCCTAATGTGGATTTCCTTCATAGAAACATAGAAAATAGATGCAGGAGGAGGCCATTCGGCCCTTCGAGCCAGCACCGCCATTCATTGTGATCATGACTGATTGTCCCCTATCAATAACCCATGCCTGCCTTCTCCCCATATCCCTTGAATCCACTAGCCCTTAGAGCTCTATCTAACTCTCTCTTAAATCCATCCAGTGACTTGGCCTCCACTGCCCTCTGTGGCAGGGCATTACATAAATTCACAACTCTCTGGGTGAAAACGTTTTTTCTCACCTCAGTCTTAAATGACCTCCCCTTTATACTAAGACTGTGGCCCATGGTTCTGGACTCGCCCAACATTGGGAACATTTTTTCTGCATCTAACTTGTCCAGTCCTTTTATAATTTTATATGTTTCTATAAGAACCCCCTCATCCTACTAAACTCCAGTGAATACAATCCAAGTCTTTTCAATCTTTCCTCATATGACAGTCCTGCCATCCCAGGGATCAATCTCGTGAACCTACGCTGCACTGCTTCAATCACTATGATGTCCTTCCTCAAATTAGGAGACCAAAACTGTACACAATACTCCAGATGTGGTCTCACCAGAGCCCTATACAACTGCAGAAGAACCTCTTTACTCCTATACTGACATCCTCTTGTTATGAAGGCCAACATTCCATTATCTTTCTTCACAGACTGCTGGACCTGTAAGCCAACTTTCAGTGACCGGTGTACAAGGACACCCAGGTCTCGCTGCACCTCCCCACTTACCTAACCTAACCCCATTGAGATAATAATCTGCCCCCTTGTTTTTGCCGCCAAAGTGGATAACCTCACATTTATCTATATTATACTGCATCTGCCACGCATCTGCCCACTCACTCAACCTGTCCAGGTCACCCTGCAACCTCCTAACATCCTCTTCACAGCTCACACTGCCACTTCCGTTCCTCTGTCACCCCAGATCCTCTGGCCACTACTATATCAGGAAGATTGTTTGTGTCCTCCTTAGTGAAGACGGATCCAAAGTACCTGTTCAACCCATCTGCCATTTCCTTGTTCCCCATAATAAATTCACCTTTTTCAGTCTTCAAGGGTCCAACTTTGGTCTTAACTAATTTTATCCTCTTTACATACTTAAAGAAACTTTTTCTATCCTGCTTTATATTCTTGGCTAGCTTACCTTTGTACCTCATCTTTTCTTCCCGTATTGTCTTTTGTTATCTTCTGTTGCTCTTTAAACATTACCCAATCATCTTGCTTCCCGCTCATCTTTGCTACGTTGCACTTCTTCTCTTTTATTTTTATACTGTCCCTGATGTCCCTTGTCAGCCACGGTCGCCCCTTTCTCCCCTTGGAATCTTTCTTCCTCCTAGGAATGAACTGATCCTGCACCTTCTGTATTATTCCTAGAAATACCTGCCATTTGTGTTCCACTGTCATCCCTGTTAATGTATCTTTCCAGTCAACTTTGGCCAGCTCCTCCCTCATGGCTCCCTAGTCCCCTTTATTCCACTGTAACACCGACACCTCCGATCTACCCTTCTCGCTCTCCAACTGTAGATTAAACCTGACCATATTATGGTCACTACCTCCTAATGGCTCATTAACCTCAAGTTCCTTTATCAGATCAGGTTCATTACATAACACTAAATCCAGAATTATCTTCTCCCTGGTAGGCTCCAATACAAGCTGCTCTAAGAATCCATCACAAAGGCACTCTACAAAGTCCCTTTCTTGGGGTCCAGTACCAACCTGACTTTCCCAGTCTACTTGCATGTTGAAATATCCCATAACAACCACAGCATTACCTTTGCTACATGACAATTTTAACTCCTGATTCAACATGCACCCTATGTCCAGGCTACTGTTTGGGGGCCTGTAGATAAGTCCCACTAGGGTCTTTTTACCCTTACACTTCCTTAGTTCTATCCATACTGACTCCACATCTCCTGTTTCAATGTCACCCCCTTGCAAGGGACTGAATTTCATTCCTCACCAACAGAGCTACCCCACCCCTTCTGCCCACCTGTCTGTCTTTTCGATAGGAGATATACCCTTGAATATTCAGTTCCCAGCCCTGGCCCTCTTGCAGCCATGTCTCTGTTTCTGTGTAGGATAGTGTTAGTGTGTGGTGATCGCTGGTCGGCGTGGACTCGGTGGGCTGAAGGGGCTGTTTCCACGCTGTATCTCTAAACTAAACTAAAATGGAGTCCCATCCCGAGTAGGCAGAACCTTCCCATTGAAACACTTACTAGTTACTTGAATCCCAGTAGATTACGACACCACGTATCTGATCTCCTTTGGTTCGTTGTTGGCAGGTCATAACATCAAAATCAACGTGTAAAGCAAAGAACCGCAGATGCTGAAAATCTGAAATAAAAATGGAAGAAAATTTAAAAAAAATTCAGCAGGTTAGACAGCATTTGTGGAGAAAGAAACGGTTCAGTTTCAGATCAGAGACCCTTCACCAGAGTAGGAAACAGCAACAAAAACAAGTTGTTTTTCACTTGTAGAGAGGGGTTGTGGTGGATTGGTGGAACAAAGAGGATAATATCTCTGATGGGGCAAGAACAGATGAGGAAACGTAGTATTTGGAGTCAGCATTTAGAATAAGATGATGGGACTGTAATTCTGCTCCTACAGCTTACCCCCCTTAGTCTAGTTCAGTAAAACACTGAGTCAAGCACTGGATCAACTATTCTTTATTCTTCCCAACAATCACAAACTTCCTATACGATACTTAACCACCGCGGGTCCGATCCTTGTCTCTACTCGTTCAAGCCCTTCAGCCTCGTGCGAGCAGACACCTCCAGACAGTCACACAGTCCCAACTGAACCTCCAGAAGATCGACTCCGATCCATGTTGGATTCACTCTTTTATAGGTCATCGGACCTTGTGGCGCGAAACTAAATGGGGGTGGCAGCCCCTACAAACCAATCACAAATATCAATTACATTATACAGTTATTGACAGTTCCCTAACCCAATCACAAAGTATCCCATTACATTGTTTCAACAGAAAGTTCTAGCAGGGACTCCGTTGACATAGTTTACATAGGTATAGAAACATTTCCAAAAACAATCTGAACAAAGCTTCACACTTTAACAAATCACAAGATAACAGAACAAACACTCTGCAACATAATTAACAGTATTTACAACTCCACCTTATCTGACCAATGCTGACCATACACCTCTGAGCTCTTCTGCAAAGTCATCAACATTTTAACAAAGAAATGGACATCTGGACATCACCTTATCCTTGACTTCCATCTCTGGTCCAGACTCTTTGAAGCTGTGACTTGCAGCTTGAAACTTTTCACAGAAAGAGGCCAAGCAGGCCTTGCAAATGCAAAGATCCTCCATTTTGTGACATCTCTAATTTGGCCAATAATAATAGAACAAGGAACTGCAGACCAGACTATACTAACAGAACAATAAAACGGACGTGGATGAGATTAAACTCACCCGGAGGGTGGTTGCAATCTGGGACACTCTGCCTGTGGAGATGGTGGAGGCTTGGACTTTCCCTGCAGCTGCAGATGCTCCACTGCAGGAGATGCTCCACTGCAGCAGCAGCGAGAGCTCCACTGCGGCAGTGGCTGCTCCACAGCAGGAGGGGCTTCAATGCAGGAACCTGCTCCACTGCAGCATCTGCTCCCCTGCAATATCTGCTCCACTGCAACATCATGTCCATTGTAACGGCAGCAGCTCCATTGTAATGCCTTATTTTTAATTCCACGTGATGAAATGAGCACACCCAGCAGACTTGTGATTAGTCCCTGATTATTGGCAGCAGGATATGTACAGTTTTGCTTCTGATGACTATTTCCTCCTGGTAAGGTTCCTCACCAATATTCAAAAATTCCCATCAGTGATCTCAAATTGGACTAACTTTACAATCAATACCAAAGCTTGGTGTCATTCAGAAGATGGTGACCATGGACAACACAAACCCACAGACATTGGGGCCCAGTTATGCTTTTTAATGTTGTACTAGTCACAGTCCTGAAATCAGAGATTGGACAAAGGTCAATGTTCCCATTGATGAAGAGGTGGATTGTCCTGGTTGTTCATTATTCAATCCATTTACTCAACCATGGCACAAAGTGTCACTGTCAGTACAGCCAGCAAGAATGAGCCATTACTTTAAACCTGGAGGAATGGAAAGAAGGATTCTGATCTATTTCACTTACCACACAGATGTGTGAAACTGAAAGATTGGTTATTGCGATTTCTGACCTGGAAATAGACACATACTCATCCGTCATATTCTTCATGCTGGTTGATTATTCTTTAATTCTGAAAAATAATGTTTAGGTTGTTTGCTGTATTCGTCAAGTAGACATGATCAATTGAATAATAGCATGAATACTCTGGAGGAAATAGTAATAACGATAACATTGCAAAGTGATGTTTCCACAGATATGTTGCACGGGTAAGTTCAATGAAGATAAATACCTGAAGTTGGCCATAACAGATGATGAGCATGTTTTATTTTTCACAGGATTAAATGTAC
Organism: Malacoraja senta; assembly: GCA_038087875.1. Classification (NCBI taxonomy): domain Eukaryota; kingdom Metazoa; phylum Chordata; class Chondrichthyes; order Rajiformes; family Rajidae; genus Malacoraja; species Malacoraja senta. Next base: position 24,378 of record JAXLNO010002041.1, on the reverse strand, counting down.
CAAAGCCAGAATCCATGACAAATCGTAGCAGAAAGCATCAAACCCAAGTTTATGAATCCAGCGACTCAGATGAGGATTGGACACCTAAACTTCTGACAAAAAATCCACAACGTAATTTAAATCTGTTTGAAATATTAAATGCAGTTTTTCAAATAAAATTGATTCTAATGAATTTGGCCGTTAGCCTATGGAATCTGTTGCCAGGGAGATTATATTCTTAACTTTGGAGTGGTGGAAAACTTGAATATATTTTTCCAAATGTGTTATTCATTAAGTGGAAATTTACTTTTCCTAATTTTTACTTTTATATGTTGCTTATTTTAAACTCAATTACATTAGATATATCCAACATTTCCAAACTATTGAGATCCAGTCTGTGCTTCTCCAAAGCAGAGCTGATGTGTCACTTTTTTTCCCCAAGGATTCAGAATCTTTAGGCCTCCTTTTAAGGTTTTTCTGATATTTTAAAAATATGTGCAGGTTTTGTTCTTGCCCACTTGCAGGTATGATTTATATAATTTGTTTACATAATATGTTACAAATACAGGTAAATACGTAATTTGGGTCACAAAATGAAACGAAAAAGCACCTCGGCCCACGGTCTACTTGGTTTCAGTGTAAATTGTCCCTAGTGTGTGTGGGATAGTGTTTGTGTGTGGGGATCGCTGGTCGGCGTGGACTCGGTGGGCTGAAGGGCCTGTTTGCGTGCTGTATCTCTAAACTAAACTAAAATGGAGTCCCATCCCGAGTAGGCAGAACCTCCCCATTGAAACACTTACTAGTTACTTGAATCCCAGTAGATTACGACACCACGTATCTGATCTCCTTTGATTCATTGTTGACAGGTCACAACATCAAAATGAACGTGTAAAGCAAAGAACCGCAGATGCTGAAAATCTGAAATAAAAATGGAAGAAAATTCAAAAAACATTCAGCAGGTTCGACAGCATTTGTGGAGAAAGAAACAGTTCAGTTTCAGATCAGAGACCATTCACCAGAGTAGGAAACAGCAACAAAAACAAGTTTTTCAGTTGTAGAGAGGGGTTGTGGTGGATTGGTGGAACAAAGGGGATAATATCTCTGATGGGGCAAGAACAGATGAGGAAACGTAGTATTTGGAGTCAGCAATTAGAATAAGATGATGGAACAAGGAACTGCAGACCAGACTATACTAACAGAACAATAAAACGGACGTGGATGAGATTAAACTCACCCAGAGGGTGGTTGCAATCTGGGACACGCTGCCTGAGGAGATGGTGGAGGCTTGAACTTTCCCTGCAGCTGCAGGAGATGCTCCACTGCAGGAGATGCTCCACTGCAGGAGGGGCTTCAATGCAGGAACCTACTCCGCTGCAGCAGCCGCTCTGCTGCTATATCTGCCCCCCCTGCAACAGCAGCATTGCAGGAGGCGCATCACTGCAGCAGCTGCGCCACTGCAAGATACAACTGCATTGCAGGAGATGCACCACTGCAGCAGCTGCTTCACTGCAAGGTTCAACTGCATTGCAGGAGATGCACCACTGCAGCAGCTGCTTCACTGCAAGGTTCAACTGCATTGCAGGAGGTGCATCACTGCAGCAGCTGCCACACAAGTCCCTGACGCACTGGTTATTAATTATTTCATTAGTCCCGTGGACAGCTCAAGCCCTGAGAGCTCGAGCTGTCCTCGCTGTTCCGCAGCTGGGGGGAGGGGCCGAGCGCGGAGAGCTGCGCAGGCGCACTGCCCGAGAGAGCCGGGGGGGTGGAGGAGCGCACGCGAGCTGACGTTGCCGTTGAGCCCAAGCCCCGCATCTCCCGCCCACGGCGGCCGCAGCACCTCCCCCTCAGCGGCGGGAAAGCGAGCATGGGTGGAGCCGGGAGACTCGCGACGGCTTTTGGCGCCTTTTCCAGCCGCCACCGGCCGGGGGGAGGGGCTATAAATAGCGGGAGCGGCAGAGAGGCGGCGAGTAGTGGAGGGGGATTAGGTGTGAGGTGGAGTTTAGTCGTGGGGTGGTTTAGTCGTGTGGTGGAGTTTAGTCGTGAGGTGAAGTTTAGTCGTGAGGTGGAGTTTAGTGGTGAGGTGGAGTTTAGTCGTGAGGTGGAGTTTAGTCGTGAGGTGGAGTTTAGTCGTGAGGTGGAGTTTAGTCGTGAGGTGTTTAGTCGTGAGGTGGAGTTTAGTCGTGAGGTGGAGTTTAGTCGTGAGGTGGAGTTTAGTCGTGAGGTGGAGTTTAGTCGTGAGGTGGAGTTTAGTCGTGAGGTGGAGTTTAGTCGTGAGGTGGAGTTTAGTCGTGAGGTGGAGTTTAGTCGTGAGTTTGACGCTGTGTTTCCGACCCCTCGCTCTCTGCCCAATGCCTTGTGCTTTGAATTGCCCGTTGGGTTAAAGTTAATGATCAGTTCATCGATTACATGTGATGCTGAAAAGAAAGTGTCCGTGCAATAAATACCGACTCTGCAGATTGAACGTGAAGCCGAGGGCAGTTTGTTCACAATCTGTGCGTGCAGAGCTGGGCAGCATCTGTTTCATTTCGCTGTCCATTGAACAACCCAACCACAGCTGCCCCGTCTGTGGGCTGTGCACATCTGGAAAAGCCCAGAAGGTCAGGCAGTAACTGTGGAGAGAGTAAAGCTGCCTGCAAACCGCCCCACCCCACTGAAATGTACAGGGCTTGGCGATCACACATACTTTCTGTACTGAGGTCGGGGAAGTTTCACTTCTGTCACAATCTCCAGGACCCTGCAATCTACTGTGCAAGTCTTGCCCTAGTTTCACCTCCCAACCTCCACGCTTCCTACTTGTCGACCGCCTGCAGGCCCCGGGCCCCAACACTGGCCCGCGCCGCCTGCCCCAACACCACCAGGCCCAATCCCGCGACGCAATCTTTGCCACGAGGAGCAGCACCAGCACTCACCGCCACCCTGACCGACCTCAGGCCCGGATCATCGAAGACGCCGCTGTCGCCGACCTTCACGTGGCCGCTGCCGCCGACCTTCACCCACTCACCGATGAGGACGATCCTCGTTAACTCACTGGGACCGCCAACTGTCACCGCCTCACCGATAACGCCGACTCTCACTGCCTCACCGGTACCTCCGACCCTCGCCGCCTCACCGGTACCTCCGACTATCGCCGCCTCACCGGGACCGCCGAGCCTCACCGGCCATCCGCTGACCGCTACTTCCGACGCTTTGCCCGCTGACCCAGACTCCACTCCACGTGGGCCTCCACCATTGACTCTACTGACCCTCGCCACTCCACCGCCCTCCAGCAGCTCACAGCCGTCGCTTTACCCGAGTCTCCTCCATGACTTCCGTTTTGCAGCCCCCATTCACCATGGATGTCCAGTCACTCTACACCTCCATCCCACACCAGGAGAGTTTTAAAGCCCTCTGTTTCTTCCTCGACCACAGAACCAACCAATCCCCGTCTACTGATATTCTTCTCCGCCTAGCGGAGCTGGTCCTTACCCTCAACAACTTTTCCTTTAACTTCTCCCATTTCCTCCAAATCCAAGGCAAAGCTATGGGCACGCGCATGGGCCACAGCTATGCCTGCCTCTTTGTAGGGTACGTCGAACAATCCCTGTTTGAGACGTACCAGGGCCCTATCGCCGAACTCTACCTCCGCTACATCGACGACTGCATTGGTGCTACCTCCTGCACCCATGCACAACTCACTGACTTCATCCATTTCAGCTATCTGGACTACACTTCTTCCCACCCTGCTTCCTGTAAGGACTCTATCCCCTACTCCCAAATTCCTCTATGCCGCATCTACACCCAGGATGAGGTGTTCCAAACCTCATTCTGTAGGAAACGGGGGTTCCCTTCTTCGATTATAGATGAGGCTCTCACCAGGGTCTCCCCTCTATCCCGTAGCTCAGCTCTCACTCCCCATCCCCCCACCCGTAACAAGGACAGAGTCCCCCTTGTCCTCACCTTCCATCCCACAAGCCATCAGATACAACAGATAACCCTCCGACATTTTCGCCACCTCCAACGGGATCCCACCACTTGCCACATCTTCCCATCTCCTCCCCTTTCGGCTTTCCGCAGAGACCGCTCCCTCCATAACTCCCTGGTTAATTTGTCCCTTCCCACCCAAACCATCCCCTCCCCTGGCACTTTCGCTTGCAGCCGCAGGAAATGCTACACTTGTCATTTTACCTCCCCCCATGACTCCATCCAAGGACCCAAGCAGTCTTTCCAGGTGAGGCAGAGGTTCACCTGCACCTCCTCCAACCTCACCTATTGCATCCGCTGTTCTAAGTGTCAACTGCTCTACATCGGTGAGACCAAGCGCAGGCTTGGCGATCGCTTTGCCCAACACCTCCGCTCTGTTCGCATTAACCAACCCGATCTCCCGGTGGCTCAGCACCTCAACTCCCCCTCCCATTCTGAATCCGACCTTTCTGTACTGGGCCTCCTCCATGGCCAGAGTGAGTCTCACCGTAAATTGGAGGAGCAACACCTCATATTTCGCTTGGGCAGTTTACACCCCAGCGGTATGAACATTGACTTCAGGTAGTCCTTGCTTTCTCCCTCCTTCCTCTCCCCTTCCAATCTCTCCCACAGCCTACTGTCTCTGCCTCTTCCTTTCTTCCTCCCGCCTCCCATCCCCACATCAGTCTGAAGAAGGGTCTCGACCCGTAACGTCATCTTGTATTAATCAAATGTAAATATCAAAAAATAAAATTTCACATTTGTGTCTTCAATCAACTGCAACTAAAACCTACACCATTTTTGTAGCTCTCTGGCGGCCATTTTTGTAGTCGCTGTGGCGGCCATTTCCGTATACGCTGCGGCGGCGGCCATTTTTGTAGTCGAAGTTGTGGGGATTTTTGTAGTCGTAGTGCGGTCATACGGCGGCCATTTTTGTAGTCCAACGCCTGCCATGTGACAGGAGGCCGCGGCGGCCATTTTGTCGGCGGGTGGGCTGAGGCATAGACGGGCCTCGCCCCACAAACCCCACCCACCCACCCACCGCTGCAGGTTGGGACCGGCTCCACCCACCCACCGGCGCCGGGGCCGCGCCCTCCCTCCCTCCCTCCCCTCCCTCCCTCCCTCCCTCCCTCCCTCCCTCCCTCCCCCGGCGGAGACTGGAAACTGCCGGGGAATCGACCTGTGGCGGCAGCGACCGACCGAGCGCCGGCTGACGAGCGGCCGAGGCTCCTCCACCCCGATGCTGGGCCGAGCGGACGGACGGACAGACGGGCAGCAGCGGCCGGGGATCGTGGACATCGGCGGGGGAGGGAGGGAGGGAGGGAGGGAGGGAGGGAGGGAGGGAGGGAGGGAGGGAGGGAGGGAGGGAGGGAGGGAGGGAGGGAGGGAGGGAGGGAGGGAGGGAGGGAGGGAGGGACGTGTTGGGCCGGGGGCGGGCGGGGCAACAACAACAACAACAACAGCAGCAGCCGCCGCCCCAGGGAGGCCCCGCCCGCTCTACCGGGTGGCGACGCCTTGAGCAGCGGCCGGGCGGGGGGGGGCGGGGGCGGGGCCGGAGTGTCGGGAGGTGACGGTCTGGGCGGCGGTGCCCGGTGCCGGTGCCGGTGACGCTGGGGCCGGGGGGGGGGCCGGGCGGGGCTGACGCTGGGGGGAGGGGGGGCAGCTCCGGGCGGCTCCGGCTCCGGCTCCGGGCGGCTCCGGCTCGGCTCTGTCATGCGGGAGGAGGGAAAGCGAGGGCAGAGGCTGCTGCGCCGCCGCTGGCAGATGGTGGAGTCAGTGACAAAGATGAAGGTGAAAGTGATGAAACTTGTTGGATCAGGACGAGCTGGGAAATGTAAAGCCAGAGGGAGGTGGGTGGGAAGGTCAAAGGGAAATATGGGGCAAGAAGATGGAGATGAACGTCCTTCCCTTCACTCCCCCCCCCCTCCCCTCACCCCTCACCCTGGTGAGCACATTCCCCACCTCACTCACTCACTCACTCACTCACCAACCAACACCGACCGGGTCCTTTCCCTTCCTCTCTTCACTCATCTCTCAAACACCAGTCCCATAGGGAGGTTGCACGACCCGTCACCTGTACTGTTGCCACGCAGCGCCAACTGGAGGACATGCGGTGAAGCCAACTGGAGGACATGCGGTGAAGCCAACTGGAGGACATGCGGTGATGCAACTGGAGGACATGCGGTGAAGCCAACTGGAGGACATGCGGTGAAGCCAACTGGAGGACACGCGGTGAACTGCAGGTAAACATTTATTATGTAGGAATGTTACAACATTTTGAGATTTTAAACCAAGCCTGTAATTTATCCCTTCAAATAAAACATAAAAAGAAGTTTAATTTGACACCTAATTCACTTTCATATCTTCAGTATTAACAAAGTTATGGCCATTTTTAGCATCTTGTTCTCTATTGCTTTTCCATTTAGGCTGTGGGTCGAGCGTCAAAAATGTGTCTAGAAATCCATTTTCGTGACCCACATCTCGGAACTACATGACATTTTCCATAGATTTAGATGAAATATAATTGAGAAGAAAGTCATAACTCGTCAGTGCTAAAAGTTGCACATTAAATAATTAAACTTATTAGAAATTGAGATCGGGAAAGTAAGCGCCATCTAGTGGCCAATATTACACCATGGGCAGCCTATTTCCGTGTTGCAGTCCATTTAAACTATATTATTATACCTATATATATGACGTAAATATGACTGTAATCATATATTATAATGTGGCTTTGAAAAAAAAGGTACAGGATACTGAGTTGGATGATCAGCCATGATCATATTGAATGGCGGTGCCGGCTCAAAGGGTGGAATGGCCTACTCCTGCACCTATTTTCTATGTTTCTATATAAAAATAATATAATGAATATAATTGTGAGTGTTTTTTGAATGAGACTGCTCAGAGATCTGGCTCCTGAACCAGCCTAATTAATGGGTGAGGGCAGTTCTTGTGGATTCCTCCCTTTACTGAACCCCACTGACTGCCAGTGTGCAGAGTGGGGGTCATGGCCATAGTGGGTCTGGGGCAGTGCCAGGCTGGGGGACAGACCTGCAAGGCATCTTCCAGTCACTTTAATAGGAAAATGAATGAGACTGCCGCAGAGGTCCCAGGTTTTATGGGCTTATGAACCTGCCTAATTAAAGGGTCAGGACAGATCCTCTGGGTTCCCCCGTTTACTGAACCCCACTGACTGCCATAGTGGGGAGAGTGGGGGTCACGGCCATAGTGGGACAGGGGCAGTGCCAGGTTGGGGGACAGACCTGTAAGAGTAAAGTCTTATTTCTGATGTAATGAAATGTCACATCCTGACCAAGAATCGAATGCTCTGATGTTTACTCGACGAGTATTCATTTTAAGCTACATTGAGCCTATATTTATGTTACAGACCCCCCTCATGGTGCCTTTGCAAATGAAGGCTATTAGCTTTAACCTAAAAGAACCCTAAAAGTGTTGCATTGTTTGAGTATCTGTAGTTTGTGTGTGTGTCTGTGTATACCTGTCAAACGTGTATCTGTAGATGAGTGGATGTATGTGTGGGTGAATGGATGGATGTGTGTGTGTGTGTGTGTCGATGTATATGTCTGGATGGATGTGTGCATGTATGTCTGCATGCGGATGGATGTGCGGATGTGTGTGTGGATGCGTGGATGTATTTGTGCATGTATGTGCATGCATGGAAGTGTGCGTACGGATGTATGTATTTGTGTGTGGATGGGTGGGTGGACTGTTGCACTGTCATTCACCAGCACGCCATTATCATAAGTAATTCACTCATTGTTTAAATAATTTGACCAAATAAACAGTGAAACGATGGACATAAAATAAAACTTTATATAATCATTTATTTCCCTGATTTATTTGTTTACATTAGTTCTTGGTTTCTTGGTCCTCCAAAATATTACAAATTGGAATTTAAACTGGATCTGATTTTCATCTGAATATTCTTCATCAGATTCCAAGTCTTTTGCAGTAATAGAGTTTCTGCAGTCAACACACTGACATAAATCTGTACATGGCTCACCATGCTGTTGACATGAGCATCTTCCTTCCCTGTACTTGATTTCTCACAGTTTGTTTTCTTGCATGAACAGTATGTTAATTCTAGCAAGGTGCTTGGGGCTGGAGGCAGATCACCCTAGTCAATGTCCAATTCACCACCTACAATTTTCCACCCATGTCCATGTTTGTTGACCATCACTTGTCATGGATCGAAGCAGTCTCTTTGGGGCCGTCTCATCTGCTTCACCATCAGGAACTGCCTCTTGAGGTGATTCACCTGCTTCAGGCTTTTCAGCGTTTTGAACTCAATGAAAGAGGAAAAAGAAAACAGAAAAGGAATGAAAAGTAAAATAAATCAACATCTTCAAATATATCTTTCATGTTGTTTGAGTCCCATCATTACCTTTCTTCCTTCTAGACCTTGCTATAGCTCGATTTATTGTTATGTTGCAGAAGTGACGATAGCACTCTGCATGATAACCCGGGATACACTGCTGCCTCCTAATAATAGAAGATAAAATGTGTCGTGGAGTATTTTACATCTTTTCATGTTTTATATTAGGTAAGACAATATCAACATATCAATGGGGAAATTATACATGTACGAATGTCCAGGTAGATGGGATGGCAAATCTGCAAATGATCAAATTAGTGTTCATTATGGCACTTTTGTGTGGACAGGCTCTGAAGAGTGGAGGGGTAGAAGCTGCAGGAAAACAAATCTCATAGTATTTAGGTCTGCATGGACTTCAATTCATGGACTTCAATTCATAAAATGTCAATCTCTTCTTAATGTCAATGAGACTTACACTGTAATTTACTGCCATAGATAAGTTAGTTCAAGTTCAAGTGGAGGGGCAGAGGCTGCAGAATAGCTAGAGAAAGAAACATATCATAGTACTCGCTCCCCCTGGATAAGGTGAGGGGGTGATTGTGGAGTAAGTGACAAAGACTAGAGATGTAAAGGTGAGAATGTTTCAGAAGGAGAGGAGGTGCGAAATGTAAAGTTTGAAGGTATACGAGTGTAATGGGACAGGGTGGGGGTGAAGGGGGTAAAAGGGAAATATGGGACTCTGAGAGGAGATGAGCATACTGATGGAAACTCCCGTCTTACCCTGCACCCCCACCCTGGTGTCCACACTTCCCCAAAACCTCAGTCACTGCTCCTACCCCTCTGTATGCTCATCACTCATCCCTGAGTTATATTTTCCTCCTACCCCTTGCACCCATATCCATCCCTCTGGCTTTCCATTTCAATGCTCTCATCTCCTTATCTGCCAACCTTTGTCTCCTTTTCACCTCCTGCCTTTTGTCACTTACTCCATCCATCTGCCAACCTCCCCCTCACCTGTATCCACCTATCACTCGCCAGGCTTTGTCCTGCTCCCTTCTCTCTCCCCATTTTCTCTGCCCTACTCCATCAGTCTGAAGAAGGTTCCTGACCCAAAATGTCTGTCCATTTACTTTGTGTTCAGACAGATGGTGCCTGACCCACTGAGTACCTCCATACTGTTTAGACCTAGTTATATTCACTGGTTAAATTAGTGCTAAAGTTAGAGTTTAATATTCATGGCCTTTATTTATGCCAATTACAATTTATTAATCCAGCCCATTCCAGTAGTCCCTAGTTTGGAAAGATAGCATGGAAATGGGCCCTTTGGCCCACTGAGTCCATGCTAACCAGCAATCACCCATTCCCTAACTACACTAGGGACAATTTACAGATGCCGACTAACTTACAAACCTGCACAGCTTTGGTATGTGGGAGGAAATCTCTGTGGTCGCAGAGAGACCATACAAATTCTGCAGACAGCACCAGAGATCAGGATCAAACACGGGTTTCTGCTACTGTAAGACAGTAACTCTACTACTGTGCCACCCATATTTTAGTTGGTCTTAATGTATTTTTTTTAGTACAATGTGAAGAAGGGTCCTGACCCGAAACGTCACCTGTCCATGTTCTGCAGAGATGCTGCCTGACCCGCTGAGTTACTCCAGCACTCTGTGAAACGTCACCTATCCATCGAATGGTATGTTGGCTTTCATAGCAAAAGGATTTGAGTATAGGAACAGGGAGGTTCTACTGCAGTTGTACAGGGTCTTGGTGAGACCACACCTGGAGTATTGCGTACAGTTTTGGTCTCCAAATCTGAGGAAAGACATTCTTGCCATAGAGGGAGTACAGAGAAGGTTCACCAGACTGATTCCTGGTATGTCAGGACTTTCATATGAAGAAACTCTCGGGCTCATCGTCCTCCTGTTTCCTTTCTTCTCCCCGCCTCCTCCCACCCCCTATCAGTCTGAAGGGTTTTGGCCCGAAACGTTGCCTATCTCCTTCGCTCCATAGATGCTGCTGCACCCGCTGAGTTTCTCCAGCATTTTAGTGTACCATTTAGATAATAATCTTCCTTCCTGTTTTTGCTACCAAAGTGCATAACCTCTCATTTGTCCGCATTAAACTGCATCTGCCATGCATCTGCCTACTCACCCAACCTGTCCAAGTCCACCCTGCATTCTCATAGCATCCTCCTCACAGTTCACACTGCCACCCAGCTTTCTGTCATCTGTAAATTTGCTAATGTTACTTTTAATCCCTTCATCTGAATCATGAATGCATATAGTAAATAGCTGCAGTCCCAGCACTGAGCCTTGCGGTACCCCACGAGTCACTGCCTGCCATTCTGAAAGGGACCAGTTATCCCTACTCTTTGTTTCCTGTCTGCCAACCAATTTTCTATCCATGTCAGTACCCTACCCCCAATACCATGCGCTCTAATTTTGCCCACCAATCTCCTATGTGGGACTTTATCAAATGCTTTCTGAAAGTCCAGGTACACTACATCCACTAGCTCTCCCTTGTCCATTTTCCTAGTTACATCCTCAAAGAACTCGGACCGATCCTGCTACTGCTATCCAAATGTGCCTCTTTCATCTTTTATAGTCAGAGTGAGGCTATTGTGTGGAGGTGGCGGATCAGGGAGTGGAGGTGAGGGTGGTGCCGGTTGGAGCGTGGGGGTGGTGGTGCCGCAGTTGTCATGGTTCCTGTCCCCACCCCCCTGGGGTTGGAGCCGCGACACAAACTAACACTCTAGAATGTAGCATTTTGAACGATGCAGCCAATGGGCAGCGGGGCATAGACACAGACAGACGGCGTTGGAGGAGATCGTGTCTGGTGTCTGCTCTGCTCTGCTTAGCTCAGCTATACCCCACCCTACTGTACCCTACCCTCATCTACCATCATCTACTATACTATACTGTACTCTAGGTGTGGCGGGGACAGGTGGCGACCAGAAGGGGAGTGGGTGAAGTGGCCACGCTCCCGCTCCTTGTTCCCGGCGCCGCGGCGAAGCTTCTGCTGCTCGGACCCTGCAGGGACCATCACTCGGTCTGTCTGTCTGTCCCTGGCCCCGCACAGGTGACCGCTCCTCCCGGCGCCGGGGGCCCTGCGGACGGTGGTGGCTCCCAGCCTCACCCCCTTGACTGCCTCACCTTAAACACCGACCCACGTCAGCGCTCTCAGAGCCCAGGGGCACTTCACCGCTGAATGAACTAACCGCACACTTTAAAGAAATATTGTACAAGTTATTGACATTTGTAACTTTACAAAAACTACTTTTAAAGCCGCTTCCACTTGCCCTGCCTGTCAATGGTATCATGATGGAATCCTGAACCTCATGGACATAACATTTTAAACAAAATCAGTTTCATTCAAATTCTTCCGTTTTCATTCACGTTACACAGGGAATCCGAATCTCATTGACATTAAACATCGTGTGGGTTTCGGGTGGGATAGGGTAGAGGTGAGGAGTGGGGGAGCAGGCAGGCAAGGAGAGGGGTTATGGAGGGAGGAAGGGAGTGACTGAGGGAGGGAGAGGTGATTGAGGGAGGAGGAGAGGGGAAAGAAGAGGGAAGGTGAAGATACCTGGTGTGGGCCGAGCCTCGGGGCTGTAGCCGGGCCCGGGCGCTGGGGAGCGGACACAGACACGGACTGGGCCCTGAACGCGGCTCCGGGCCCTGGGCTGGGGTTCGAGCCGGTGTGGGGTCTTGGGCTGCTTCTCCGGGCCCACAGGGAGGGAGAGGAGCGGGACCTGGGGCAAGGACTAGGCCGCAGCCTCGTCCTCTCCCTCCCCCAGACCGCAGCCTCAGCCTCTCCCTCCCATGGCTCCAGACCTGTCGTCATGTGACGCATGTATGGTCGTGAATAGTCGTCCAAAGAGTCCTACCTTTTCCTAGTGTTGACGTTGAACTATGATGGGTGCCGGCAGTCGTCGAAAAATATTGCGTACGTGGGACAGGCACTTTAGACTGTTGAGGAAGCCTTGCTTATGGGCTCACAGTCAGGTGGGGGCTGTAAAGCTCCACTTGGTTCCAGTTGGATCGTCTGGTCCCTGTATTGTCTTAGATAGATGCAAATTGCTGGAGTAACTCAACAGGACAGGCAGCATCTCTGGAGAGAAGGAATGGGTGACGTTTCTGGTCTAGATGCTTCTTCAGACAGATATCGGGAGTGGGAGGTACATAGATAAGGAAGTGTGTAGACAAGGAAATCTATAAGTTTATAGATAAGGATATCTCCCACTCCCCTGACATCAGTCTGAAGAAGGATGTCGACAGGAAACGTCACCCATTCCTTCGCTCCAGCGATGATGCCTGTCCCGCTGAATTTCTCTAGCATTTTGTGTCCATCTTTGGTGTAAAGCAGCATCTGCAGTTCCTTCCTACACAAGCCATTTGGGAAGGCCGGTGGGGTGAGTAGGAGGGGTTGGGGGAGACGTGTAAAATCACAAAGGATCGTGAGTGTGGAGAAGTCGTGTCAGGATGACAAGGTCACTGTGTTGACGGTGCAGGTTTAAAAGGGTGGCACGGTGGCGCAGTGTAGAGTTGCTGCCTTCCAGCACTTGCGGCATCAGAGACCAGAGTTCGATCCCGACTACAGGTGCTGTATTTACAGAGTTTGTATGTTCTCCTCGAGGGTTTTCTCCGAGATCTTCCGTTACCTCCAAGCTCCAAAGACATACAGACTTGTTGGTTAATTGGCTTTGTATAAATGTAAAATTGTCCCTAGTGTGTTTAGGGTAGAGTTAATGTGCAGGGATTGCTGGTCGGTGGGTCGAAGGCTTGTTTCCGCGCTGTACCTAAACTCTACAGTGATTGGAAACAACCAGCGCTGCCTCTGGGTTTCTTGTTTTTGGTCACATTTGCTCTGAAACAGAGAAGGAAGCAGATCCGGTGAACTTCTCAAAGAAACTGGAGAAATGATGGAAATGGAATGGGTTTGCAGGCCAGTGGGGAAGAGCGAGGGGCAGGGGGATGGTGATTGTTCAAGCATTGTAACTATCTTCCGTTGAGGCAGCGGGCGCAGGCAGCCATGTGTTAGACACTTGATACAGCTAGTTATAACTAGTCCCAAAGACGTGCGGATTTGTAGCTTTATTGGCCTCTGTAAATTGTCCCTAGTGTGGAAGGGAGTGGATGTGAAAATGAGGTAGCTTTGGGGTTATGGGAGAAGGTGGGAGAATGGAGATGATGGGGAAAGATAGATCAGCCATGATTGAATGGTGTAGTAAATGATGGGCCGAATGCCAATTCTGCTCCTTGAACATGAACTTATGTACATAGAACTAGTATGAAAGGGAGATTGATGGTCAGCATGGACTCGATGGGCCAAGGCGCCTGGATCCTTTCTGTACCTCAGGTTTAGCTTTATTATTATTACATGTGGGGCTGGTGTACAGTGAAAAGCTTTGTTTTGTAAGCTATCCAATCAAATCAGATAAAAAATATTCATCAATACAATCAAGCCAAATCAAGTTCAATAGGTAGAGCAAAGGGAAGATACAGAGTGCAGAATATAATTCTCAGCATTGTAGTGAAATAAACTGAGCTAAACTGAGGTGCAGTGCTCTGGGACGCTTTGCCAGTTGTCACGTGGCCTGTGGCTTGTGTTGTCTGAGATCTTAAGGGGTTGGACAGGCTAGATGCAGGAAGATTGTTCCCGATGTTGGGGAAGTCCAGAACAAGGGGGAAGTCTTTTAGGACCGAGATGAGAAAAACATTTTTCACACAGAGAGTGGTGAATCTCTGGAATTCTCTGCCACAGAAGGTAGTTGAGGCCAGTTCATTGGCTATATTTAAGAGGGAGTTAGATGTGGCCCTTGTGGCTAAAGAGATCAGGGGGTATGGAGAGAAGGCAGGTACGGGATACTGAGTTGGATGATCAGCCATGATCATATTGAATGGCGGTGCAGGCTCGAAGGGCCGAATGGCCTACTCCTGCACCTATTTTCTATGTTATCTGCTGTTTGGGCACAGCCTCGCATGTTGAGTGGACGCAGTGTTGGCCCTGTAGGTGGTACTGGCTGGCGGCAGCCTGTTGAAAAATAAAAACACGCAGATGCTGGAAGTCCGAAATGAAAACGGGAGACGCGTTGTAGGCTTTGCAGGTCTGACCCCATTAATGTGTCAAGTCACCGACCCTCCATTGAAAGAGTCACAAAACAGAGAAACAGGCCCTTCAGCCCTACTCCTCGTCCATGCCGACAAAGGAGCCTTCCCGGGCTGCTCCCATTTGCATGTGTTTGGGCTATATCCCTCTAAACCTTTCCAATCCGTATCCCTCACCAAACGTCTTTTAAACACTGAAAATCACTTCCTTTGGCAATTCGTTCCATGTCCCCTCCACTCTCTGTTGGAAAGGTTGCCCCTCAGGTTGCCCGTAAAATCATTCTCCTGTCACCCACGCCTCTAGCCCCTAGTTGTAGATTCCCCGACAATAGGTGCAGGAGTAGGCCATTCGGCACTTAAAGCCAGCACCGCCATTCAATGTGATCATGGCTGATCATCCACAATCAGTACCCAGTTCCTGCCTTCTCCCCATATTCCCTAACTCCTCTATCTTTAAGGGCCCTATCAAGCTCTCTCTTGAATGTATCCAGAGAACTGGCTCCACCGCCCTCTGAGGCAGAGAATTCCACAGACTCACAACACTGTGTGAAAAAGTGTTTCCTCATCTCCATTCTAAATGGCTTACCCCTTATTCTTAAACTGTGGCCCCTGGTTCTGGACTCCCCCAACATCGGGAACATGTTTCCTGCCTCTAATGTATCCAAACCCTTAACAATCTTATATGTTTCAATAAGATCCCCTCTCAGACTTTTAAATTCCAGAGCATACAAGCCCA
Source organism: Malacoraja senta (assembly GCA_038087875.1). Lineage (NCBI taxonomy): Eukaryota > Metazoa > Chordata > Chondrichthyes > Rajiformes > Rajidae > Malacoraja > Malacoraja senta. The sequence continues at coordinate 9,278 of JAXLNO010002041.1, read as the reverse complement.
GCCGCTCCATTCTCTCAGCTTATGACAGTCCCGCCATCCCGGGAATTAACCTTCTGAACCTACGTTGCACTCCCTCAATAGCAAGAATGTCCTTCCTCAAATTTAGAGATCAAAACAGTACACAATACTCCAGGTGTGGTCTCACTAGGGCCCTGTACAACTGCAGAAGGACCGCTTTGCTCCAATACTCAACTCCTCTTGTTATGAAGGCCAACATGCCTTTCGCTTTCTTCACTGCCTGCATGGTTACTTTCATAGACTGATGAACAAGAACCCCCAGATCCCGTTGTACTTCCCCTTTTCCCAACTTGACACCATTTTGATAATAATCTGCCTTCCTGTTTTTGCTACCAAAGTGGATAACCTCACATTTATCCACATTAAACTGCATCTGCCATGCATCTGCCCACTCTGTCCAAGTCACCCTGCATTCTCACAGCATCCTCCTCACAGTTCACACTGCCACCCAGCTTTGTGTCATCTGCAAATTTGTTCATGTTACTTTGAATCCCTTCATCCAAATCATTGATATATATTATAAATAGCTGGGGTCCCAGCACCGATCCTTGCGGTACCCCACTAGTCACTGCCTGCCATTCTGAAAGGGACCCGTTAATCCCTACTCTTTGTTTCCTGTCTACCAATCAATTCTCTATCCATGTCAGCACTCTACCCCCAATACCATGTGCCCTGCCATGTGCAGGGAGGGTGTGTAGGATGACAGCAATGTGTTCCCCACCCCCCTCCCTCTCTGGGCCAGCGGGCAGGATGCCAGTGCCCAGTGCAGGGCTGCCCCTCACACTGTCTTTTTCTTTGCTCACAGTTAGTGCGGAAGACTGGCAGTGCCGTGCTTGGGCTGAGGCTCGGGGTGGTGGTGCTACGGTGAGGATGTCCTGCCACAGTCCCCATCTGGCCACCAACGGCTACTACCAGCACAACGACGATGCCTCCAGCAGCAGCGGCGGCTCCACCAAATCCGGCGCTCCCTCTTACAAGGAGACTCCCGTCAGGTACGTCTCTCTAACTCTCTCTTGTCTCCTTCCCCCCCTCCCTCTCGTTCTTTCCTCTCTAAGCTATGCTCCTGTCTAACAGTAAAGATGCAGCCTCCACCCTTGTACCTCACTCAGGGAGCTGTGTATCACAACTCCAACTCCTCCCCCCACCCGTGTAACCAGAGAGAGAGTGGGACCTCTCAGGAATCAAAGCAGTCACATCTGTGTGAAGCTACAGGAAATGGGCAAGGTCCTCAATGAATATTTCTCCTCTGTATTTACCGAGGAGAAAGACAGTGGGACGGAAGGTGGACAAAAATGCTGGTGAAACTCAGCGGGTGAGGCAGCATCTATGGAGCGAAGGAATAGGTGACGTTTCTGGTCGAGACCCTTCTTCAGACTGATGTGGAGGTGGGTGGTCGGGAAGAAGAAAGGAAGAGGCGGAGACAGTAGGCTGTGGGAGAGCTGGGAAGGGGAGGGAAAGGAGGGAGAAAGCAAGGACTACCTGAAATTGGAGAAGTCAATGTTCATACCGCTGGAGTGTAAACTACCCAAGCGAAATATGAGGTGCTGCTCCAATTTGCGGTGGGCCTCCTCTGGCCGTGGAGGAGGCCCAGGACAGAAAGGTCGGATTCGGAATGGGATGGGGAGTTGAAGTGCTGAGCCACCCGGAGATCAGGTTGGTTAATGCGAAGTGTGCGGAGGTGTTGGGTGAAGCGATCGCCAAGTCTATGCTTGATCTCACCGATGTAGAGTAGTTGACACTTAGAGCAGCGGATGCAATAGATGAGGTTGGAGGAGGTGCAGGTGAACCTCTGCCTCATCTGGAAAGACTGCTTAGGTCCTTGGATGGAGTCAAGGGGGGAGGTAAAGCGACAAGTGTGGCATTTTCTGCAGTTGCAAGGGAAAGTACCAGGGAAGGGGGTGGTTCGGGTGGGAAGGGACGAATTGACCAGGGAGTTACGGAGGGAGCGGTCTCTGCGGAAAGCTGAAAGGGGAGGAGATGGGAAGATGTGGCCAGTGGTGGGTTCCTGTTGGAGGTGGCGAAAATGTCGGAGGATTATCTGTTATATTTGACAGCTGGGGGGTAGGTGTGGACAATGGGGACTCTACCCTTGTTACAAGTAGGGGGATGGGGAGTGAGAGCAGAGCTACGGGAAAAAGAAGAGACCCTTGTGAGAGCCTCATCTGTAGACAAAGAGGGGAACTCCCCGTTCCCTAAAGAATGAGGACATCTCCGATGCCCTGGTTTGGAACACCTCATCCTGGGTGCAGATGCAGTCGTCGATGTTGCGGAGGTAGAGGTCGGGGATAGGGCCACGGTTCGACGTACCCTACAAAGAGGCAGGCATAGCTGGGGCCCATGCGCGTGCTCATATCTACGCCTTGAATTTGGAGGAAATGGGAGGAGTCAAAGGAAAATTTGGAGGAAATGGGAGGAGTCAAAGGAAAAGTTATTGAGGGTAAGGACCAGCTCCGCTAGGACAGTAGGACGGAGGAACTTGGAGCAGTCATTGGAAGTGTCTTAAGAGCAGTCAGTGTTACCGTCGAGGAAGTATTGAAGGTACTGTCGAGTTTGAAGGTAGACAAATCTCTGGGACCTGATCAGATATATCCGAGGACATTGTGGGAAACTAGAGGGGAAATTTACGAGTCGTTCTTAAATACAAGAGAGGTGCTGGAAGACTGGAGGGTGGCAAATGTTGTGCCTCTTTTCAAGAAAGGCTGCAGGGAAAATGCTGGGAACTATAGGCCGGTGAGCTTAACATTTGCAGCTGGAAAGTTACTAGAGAGTATTCTGAGGGATAGGTTATACAGGCATTTGGATGGGCAAGGGCTGATTGGGGATAGTCAGCATGGTTTTATACGTGGGAGGTCGTGTCTCACAGATCTGATTGATTTTTTTTTAATATCGACCAGAAAGGTCGATGAGGGCAGAGCCGTAGATGTTATGTACATGGATTTCAGTACGACATTCTACAAGGTTCTGCATGGTAGGCTGCTCTGGATGGTTAGATCCCATGGGATCCAAGGAAAGATAGCTGAATGGATAGCAAATTGGCTCCATGGAAGGAAGCAGAGTGTGATGGTGGAAGGTTGCTTCTCGGACTGGAGGTCAGTGACTATTGGTGTGACTCAGGGTTGGGTGCTGGGCCCGTTACTGTTTGTCATCTACATCAATGATTTGGATCAGAACATACAGGCAAGATTAGCAAGTTTGCTGATGATACAAAAGTGAGTGGTTTTGCAGATAGTGAAGATGGTTGTGAAAGATTGCAGCAAGATCTGGATCGATTGGCCAGGTAGGCTGAGGAATGATTGATGAATTTAATACAGAGATGTGTGAGATGTTGCATTTTGGGACACCGAACAAGGGCAGAACCTACACAGTAAATGGTAGGCCTCTGGGTAGTGTTGTAGAGCAGAGGGATCTAGGATGCAGGTGCATGGTTCCTTGAAGGTCGAGTCGCAGGTAGATAAGGTGGTCAAAAAGGATTTGGCACATTGGCCTTCATCAGTCAGAGTTTTGATTGTGGAAACTGGGAGGTCATGTTGCAATTGTATAAGACGTTGGTGAGACCGCATTTAGAATATTGTGTTCAGTTCGGGGCACCATGTTATAGGAAAAATATTGTCAAGCTTGAAAGGATTCAGAGAAGATTTACGAGGATGTTGCCAGGACTAGAGGGTGTGAGCTATGGGGCGAGGTTGAGTAGGCTGGGTCTCTATTCCATGGAGCTCAGCAGGATGAGGGGAGATCTTATAGAGGTATACAAAATCATGAGAGGAATAGATCGGGTAGATGCACAGTTTCTTGCCCAGAGTAGGGGAATCGAGGACCAGAGGACATATGTTCAAGGTGAAGGGGAAAAGATTTAATAAGAATCCGAAGGGTAACGTTTTCACACAAAAGGTGGTGGGTGTATGGAACAAGTTGCCAGAGGAGGTAGCTGAGGCTGAGACTATCCAATCGTTTTAAAAAACAGTTAGACAGGTACATGGATAGGACAGGTTTGGAGGAATATGGACTAAGCACAGGCAAGTGGGACTAGTGTAGCTGGGACATTGTTGGTCGGTGTGGGCAAGTTGGGCCGAAGGGCCTGTTTCCAAACGGTGCCACTTTATAACTCTAGTCTGTAGGGTAGTGTTGGTGGGCGGGAATCGTTGGGCGGTACGGACTCGGTGGGCCGAAGGGCCTGTTTCTGTGCTGTGTGTTTAAACTAAACTTAAAAATGAGAACCCATTTATTGTACCCCAGATAAACCCACCACAGGCCAACGAACTTGTACTACCCAAGATAAACCCACCACAGGCCAACAAACTTGTACTACCCCAGATAAACCCACCACAGGCCAACCCACTTGTACTACCCCAGGTAAACCCACCACAGGCCAACCCACTTGTACTACCCCAGGTAAACCCACTACGGGCCAACCCACTTGTACTACCCCAGATAAACCCACCACAGGCCAACCCACTTGTACTACCCCAGATAAACCCACTAGAAACATAGGAAAAACATAGAAAAATAGGTGCAGAAGTAGGCCATTCGGCCCTTTGAGCCACGGACTACAAGATAGCCTGCCCACACTCTACCCCAGATACATCCATAGAACAGCCCTGTGATACTGCACCCTAGGTTGACTAATCTTTGCACCAGTGTCACCGTGGCTCTGAGCTTTGGGTGTGTGGACTGACGGTCTGTCAGCAGCATGGGTCCATGGCGTCTCTGGAGAGAAAGAATGGGTGACATTTCAGGACAACGCCCTTCTTCAGACTCCAGAGATGCTGCCCGACCCACTGAGTTACAGCAGCTTTCTGTATCCATCTCGTTGAGATGGGGTTGGGTTCAATAGCCGGCTGACTTGTGTGTGTTTCCCCTCCAGGTGTGTCCCTCACGTGAAGAAGTGGGTGCTGCTGGCATTACTGGGTAAGGACCTGCTCCATTTCACATCTCACTTCATTGATCATTGATGTCTGCAGGACAATATGAAGAGAAAATCTTTACTGAGGGTTGGAGCACTTGAGGCAAAGCATGAGGAGAAACAGTCAAGTTGAGAGTAAAGGATTAAAGGTGGAGGGAGGGATTGGGGTGGGGCCTGGGCTGTATTTAACAGTCTGTTTGACAGAACAACACTGGTGAATTTATAGTGTCAACTGAGTATCCCGAGCCCAAGGTTCTTATTGGAATTAGAGTGAGGTCCAAGCAACTGAATTGAGGTTGTGTTATATTGTTCATAAATTATAGGAGCAGAATTAGGCCATTTGGCCCATCAAGCCTACTCCACTATTCAATCATGGCTGATCTATCCCTCTCAACCCCATTCTCCTGCCTGTTCCCCATAACCTCCGACACCCGTACTAATCAAGAATCTTATCAATCCCCACCTTAAACATACCCATTGTCTTGGCCTCCTCGGTAGTCTGTGGCAATGAATTTCACAGATTCATCACTCCCTAACTAAAGAAATTCCACCTTGTCTCCTTTCTAAAGGTGCGTGGTTTTGTTCTATGGCTATGGCCTCTGGTCCTAAACTCTCCCACTAGTGGAAACATCCTCTCCACATCCACTCTATCCAGGCCTTTCATTATTCGGCAAGTTTCAATGAAGTCCCTTCTCATCCTACAGTGAGTACAGGTCCAATGAGTACAGGCCCAGTGTCTACAAATGCTCATCACACGTCAACCCACTCATTCCTGGGATCATTCTCGTAAACCTCCTCTGGACCCTCTCTAATGCCAGCATTTCCTTCTTCAGATGTGGAGCCCAAAACCGCTCACAATACTCCAAATGTGGTCTGGCCAGTGCCTTATAAAGCCTCAGCGTTACATCCCTGTCTTTATATTCTATTATCAGGGTGCTTGTATTTGATAAACTCGCTGTTCTAACGCGTGCAAAGGTGCTAATCTCCAGATTGTTCCCAGTAGCTGGTACAGTGAGTGTGGGTGTGGGTGATAAGTAGGGGAGTGATGATGCAGGAGGAAGGGCTGTATATTCCTCGGGCACTGGCACTGGTTCTGAAGGCAGGTGGCACCTCGAGGCTGGGACCAATCTCCTCGATGGGTTTGCTAACGCCGTTTGGATGGGTTGATATGGTTTGGATAAGTTCGAGGAAATGGGAGGAGTCAAAGGAAAAGTTATTGAGGGTAAGGACCAGCTCCGCTAGGACAGTAGGACGGAGGAACTTGGAGCAGTCAATGGAAGTGTCTTAAGAGCAGTCAGTGTTACCGTCGAGGAAGTAATGAAGGTACTGTCGAGTTTGAAGGTAGACAAATCTCCGGGACCAGATATATCCGAGGGACATTGCGGGAAACTAGAGGGGAAATTTATGAGTCGTTCTTAAATACAAGAGAGGTGCTGGAAGACTGGAGGGTGGCAAATGTTGTGCCTCTTTTCAAGAAAGGCTGCAGGGAAAATGCTGGGAACTATAGGCCGGTGAGCTTAACATCTGCAGCTGGAAAGTTACTAGAGAGTATTCTGAGGGATAGGTTATACAGGCATTTGGATGGGCAAGGGCTGATTGGGGATAGTCAGCATGGTTTTATACGTGGGAGGTCGTGTCTCACAAATCTGATTGATTTTTTTGGAGATGGACCAGAAAGGTCGATGAGGGCAGAGCTGTAGACAAGACAGCGACAAGACACACCCAGGGACCACACACCCTCATCGACCCCCCCCCCCCTCCCCTCCCCTCCTCTACCCTACCTACCTCTCCCTCCCTCTGTTGCTGGTATGACTTGAACTCGAGTTGTCATTGGAGAAATGTTGATCAAAGCTTTCCCATGGCCAGTGGGGGAATGGGTGAGCAGAGATGAGAGGGAGCAGCAGTGGAATAGCCTTTCAGCCCACAATGTCAATGTGGAACATAATGCAAAGATGACTATTCTTGCTTGCCTGCACAGGATCCATATCCCACCATTCCCTGCATCTCCATACGACTCAAATGCCTCTATCGTATCTGCCTCCACCGCCTCTCCTGGCAGAGCGTGTTCCAGGCATCCACCTGGTATAAAAAAATCTATCACCTTTTAAACTTTATCCCTCTTATCGTAACGCTCTTTGACATTTCCACCCTGGGGAGTAAGTAGTTGAGGGGAAAATAGAGGAGAGATGTGAGATAAGTGGAAGAGAAGGGGTGGGCTGCTGGGTGGGTTGGGGGCAGAGTGAATGGGGTGGAGAGTTGGGTGTTGAGATGGGTTTGCAGGATGAAGAGTTTGCCTGTGTTGGCTGCAGTTGGCCTGCATTAGGTTGGAGGTGACCCCCCTCCATGCTGTGGAACCTGGCCTTGACAATAAATGTGCGGTGCACGGTCTCATTGAAGGGCGGCGATGGCTATATTCTGGGTCAGGTTGATTTGGACTTTAGTTTAGAGATACAGCGCAGGAACAGGCCTTTTGGCCCACCGGGTCCACACCGACCAGTGATCCCCGCACACTAACACCATCCCACACACGCTAGGGACAATTTTACATTAATACTAAGCCAATTAATCTACAAGCCAGTACATCAATGGAGTGTGGGAGGAAACCAAAGATCTCGGAGAAAGCCCATGCAGGTCACGGGAGAATGTACAAACTTCATACAGGCAGCATCTGTAGTCAGGATCAAACTCGGGTCTCTGGCGCTGTAAGGCAACATCTCTACCACTGCATCACCATACTGCCCAAGCTGACCGTCTTGCTCTGTTCCTAGGCTGGCCTGCAGGTGCGAATGCAGAGAATGGAGAAGGAGCTCGAGCTGCTGACCGCTGCCTTCCGGGCTTGGCTAGACTGGGGCGGTGAACCGTCTGAAACCATAAGCCTCCCTCCCCCGCTGACACCAGCCCACGTCATCAAGCTGCTGGGCAGGGTAACCCTTCAGACACTGGAGGAGCTTCGGAACATGCTGCCCTTCCAGTCGCTGGAGACGGTGCAGGTGAGTGTCAAATGCTGGCAGATTTCTCTCTTCCCCAACCCCTGCCTGGCAGTGATGTGTAGAGTCTGTCCGTAGGGGAGTGAGCAGAACCGTGATTGACACAGGAGGAAATCCAGCTGTTGCTTAACCTGCCTGGTAGTCATTGAGAGAGATGGCATGAAAACTGGCCCTTTGACCCACTGAGTCCACGCTGACCATTGATCACCCATTTGCACTAATCTAATCCATTTGTTATCTGGCGACTGAATAAGTTTACCACAACTAGAGAGCAGTCCTGAACTACGATCTACCTCATTGGTGACCCTCAGACTATCTTTAATCGGACTTTAGTAACTTTACCTTGCACTAAACGTTATTCTCTTATCGTGTATCTATACACTGTAAATGCCCCGATTGTAATCATGTATTGTCTTTCTGCTGACTGGATAACATGCCACAAAAGCTTTTCACTGTACAAGTGACAATAAACTAAACTGAACTGAACTTTATTCTTTCCATATTGTCTTCAATCCCCTCCCACCCAGATTCTCCACTTGCTGACATGGAAGAGGCAATTTACTGCAGCCAATTAACCTACGAATCTGCACACATTTGGTATTCTCTCTGCAAAGGCTCTGGCTCTGTGTTGGACAGAGGTGGGGTGGGTGCATGCCCATGGTGAGACTAACGCTGTGTGTGTTTGCTTCCAGGCTGACATCGCCGCCATCCAGCAGGAGCATGAGGAGCGGACGGAGCCGGCGCTGCGGGCAGTTGGTTGCAATACCAAGGTGGGTGCGGGGAGAACGAGCTGGTGCTGGTGTTGAAGGGGCAGGGAGGGCACAGGGAGTCATGGTTCATAAGTAATAGGAGCTGAAATAGGCCATTCAGCACATCAAGTCTACTCCGTCATTCAATCATGGCTGACCTATCTTACCCTCAACCTCATTCCCCTGCCTTCTCCCCATAACTCCTGACACCCATACTAATCAATAATCTATCTATCTCTTCCTTAAAAAGATCCACAGCCTACTGAGGCAGTGAATTCCACAGATTCACCACCATCTGATTATAGAAATTCCTCCTCATATCCTTCCCAAAGGAACGTCCTTTTATTCTGAGGCTAGTCAAGTCAAGTCACATTTATTTATATAGCACATTTAAAAAACAACTCTCGTTGGCCAGAGTGCTTTACATTTGTTATAAGAATAGCACAAACAAAACAAACTACATACATATATACATGTAGTCCTCACTCAGAAGATGTCAGGAAAGGCTTGGGAGTTTCCATGCCATGCTAAGGCCTCTGCTCCTAGCATGGCAAGCTTTCCTTCACATTCTGCCTGAAATGGCTGATTGTAGTCTTTTTTTGTTTTGTTTTAGAGATACAGCGC